>PVKU01007172.1:0-91769 GCA_004027475.1 Anoura caudifer
TCTATTCTTACCCTCCCCCTGTCTATTTTCTACCTACCATCTATGCTACTTATTCTCTGTACCTTTTCCTCCTCTCTCCTCCTCCCCTGTTGCTAACCCTCCATGTGCTCTCCAATTCTGTGGTTCTGTTCCTGTTCTAGATGTTTGCTTAGTTTGTCTTTTATTTTTGTTTTAGGCATGGCTGTTAATATTTGTTGTGATTTTACTGTACATATTTTTTATCTTCTTTTTCTTAGCTAAGTCCCTTTAACATTTCATATAATAAGGGCTTGGTGATGATGAGATGATGAACTCCTTTAACTTGACCTTAGCTGGGAAGTTAAAGACATGGAGTAGAAAATTCCTTTTGAAAGATCAGGGTCATAACTTTTTTTGGGGGGGGGGGGTAGAATTTTAGTCAGAGTTTATTTAAGCCAAACTGACGATGTATGTTGGAGAGCACGATCTTAAATGCTCTCAGAGTCATAGCCATTTTGTGTATTTTATTTTTTCCTGGGATCCTTTACTACCCTCAGTGTATCTTCTTGCTTCATACCTAGGTAATAACAAAAACCTCCCTAGTGGTTGGTGGTGATAAAAGATACATTTCTTAAGTACAAAACTATGTAGTTTAGACAACTATAAATATTTGAGGAAAATAACTTTTTTTTTTTTTTTTTATACTTTTAAGCTAGCCTTTTGCCATTCCTAAGCAACTGGTAACTCATGCTGTATTTCTCTCTGTATGTCTGGAATATTTTCTAGCTTTTTAATATACAAAACAAGATTCTTCCTAAGAATATTTCATATGATTTAGGACTACTTTTTTTAACTTTTTAATTTGATACAACATAAAATGAACTTTAAGATGGGAAATTTTCAATGTAGCATTGATAGAATTGGAAACATAAACAAAATTGCATAATATTACTTCCTTAAATCTATTTCTTTCTAAACTTTACAGTTGTTATTTGGGAAATAGAGCATTTGGTAGCATTATCTCATTTTCACCTGAGAAAATCTGCCCCTTGTTCATCGGAGATAAATTAACAAAAATAAAAATCTGTGCAGTAGAGGGAAATTATTTATACAAGATATAAATAACACTTTTCTGGTATAAATTGTTTTTACCTAGTTGTTTGGAAATAAGCATGATGGTAGTTATTTCCAAATACCCTAACTGATGGATAAATACATTGTGTTCTCCTTTGATTATTATAAAACTATATTGATGTATTGAAATTATAAGAATATTTATTTGAGATAACTAACTTGTTTTTTCTTCAAGCTCCTCACCTGTACGAGACAGGTTTCTGTAAAGCTGAAAAGCTTCACCAGTAGGATGTTAACATTTCAGTGGGTGTATCCTACCTAGCCTTGAGGCTTCTTCCAAAATGTGTTAAATTGTAGTTGGTCTGAAGGTTGTGGGTTATTGTTAAACTGATCAACAAAAATGTGTTAATTCTTGTGGGTTCTTGGGTTCCCTCACTGAAAAGACTGTTAAGGTTGTATTTAATTTTCTCACTCCACTATAATGGCATTAGAAGTCTCCTCATCTTTGGTACTTTGTCTTTTTTAATGAAATGCCAGACTCTGAAAATAGGCTGTTGATCATTGCCCAGTGTCAAAACCTGTGTGAAACATTGAGTCATTTAGTTTTTCATTTTACAGTTTGTTTACATATGTGGAGGGTAAGCTACAGTGGGATAGGAGAGTTAATCAAACAGCAGAGGATAAATTTAAACTCTCAGATTGGTTCCATGTTCTAGGTAAGAATGAAAGCGAAGGTCAGTGTCTTACAAACATTTCATCTGTGTGATCAGACTTCAGTTTTGGCTGTGGAAATCTCTATTCTTAGAAAAAGTTAAAACTCATCTTTATGAGCCCACCAAAGCACAGAGCAACCCAGTTCTGAGTCACAGGAGGCCCATTAGTAATACATATAGAGATTTGAAAACAATTATTTCTTTACTAAGTTTTCTGTAGGTATGTTATTGAAACATAGGAATAATAGCTTCCTTTTCCACTGCTTTAGCTTTGTCTTATGAATTAAGTGAATTATACTATAATTAAAAGAAGCATGAAATAGAGTTTGAAAGTCATTCTCAGTTGGTTGGAGTGTCCTGTGCACTAAAAAGGTCACTGGTTCGATTCCCAGTCAGGGTACATGCCTAGGTTGCGGGTTTGGTCCTGGTCGGATGTGTACGGGAGGCAACCGTTTGCTGTTTTCTCTCACATCAATGTCTCTGTCTCTTCCTCCCTCTCTCTCTCAAATCAATAAATGTATCCTCGCACAAGGATTTCTTTTTTGATTGTAAAAAATATGTATGTCATTCTATGGAAGATCTGAGAATGTTGAGAAAATAGATATGATGAAATAATTAATTTGTAATTACATATATGTTCCTGGCAGGTGCTGTTGGCAGCAGCAGTCTGCACGAAAGCAGGAAAGGCTATTGTTTCTCGACAGTTTGTGGAGATGACCCGAACTCGGATTGAGGGCTTGTTAGCAGCTTTTCCAAAGCTCATGAACACTGGAAAACAGCATACGTTTGTTGAAACAGAGAGTGTAAGATATGTCTACCAGCCTATGGAGAAATTGTACATGGTACTGATCACTACCAAAAACAGCAACATCTTAGAAGATCTGGAGACTCTAAGGCTCTTCTCAAGAGTGGTAAGAGTCCTTCTGTAATAGTAGGTTACAGTCTTTAAATTTTGTGTGAAATTATTTTTACCCAAAACAGCTGGTGCTGACCAGTTTACTCCATGCTTCCTCACCCCCACACCAGCAGCTAATTGCTGCTACAGCTCTTTATTAATTTTTTAAAGTTTTTAAAAAAGATTTTTAAAATTTATTTTTAAAGAGAGGGGAAGGGAGGGAGAGAGAAATTGATTAATCAGTTGATTGGTTGCCTCTCACATGCCCCTTCACAGGTGACCTGGCCCACAACCCAGGCATGTGCCTGATTGGGAATTGAATCAGCAACCTTTCAGTTTGCAGGCTGGCACTCATCTACTGAGCCACAGTAGCCAGGGCGTTCTTTTTTAATTTAAAAAAAAAAAAATGTTTGCTGGGTATCCTCTTAGGCTATGAATTTCCCAAAAGGGAATGTGGGAACTGCCCTTTTCTTTCCTAGTTCTTAAGTGTTTACTTTAATCTGCTTTTGTGGTTCTGACACTTGTTTGGCTGATTCTTGGATAATGTAAAGGCATAAAGGGCAGCAGCCAGGCAGCCCAGATTCAGCTAAGGCTCTCCACTTGCCCGATACTCAAGAGGAAGGTCAGCTCCGTCTAGGGGTTGGTGAAGAAAGAACCTGAGATGATCAGCAAGGTTGTCAGCTAAACTTGATCCTGCAAAAGTGGAAACAAGCCCAAAAAGGCAGCAGGAGAGGAGAAATCTGCAGACAAAAAAGTGCAGTCATCCCTGGCTGGTGTGACTCAGTGGACTGACCAGCCAGCCTGGGGACTCAAAGGGTTGCTGATTCCATTCCCAGTCAGGGTGCGTGCCTGGGTTGTGGGCCAGGTCCCCAGTAGGGGGCGCATGAGAGGCAACCATACATTGATGTTTCTCTCCTCTTTCCCCCTCCCTTCCCCTCTCTAAAAATAAATAAAATCTTAAAAAAAAAAAAAAAATGCAGATGAAAGGGGAAGGGAGAGCAAAGGGAAAATGGGCTGAAGTGGCTAAACCTAAAGAAGATCTACCTGTGGAAAACAGAAACTGAAAATGAGGAGAGCCCAGCCTCCAATGAAGTGGCAAAGAAAGAAGCCAAGTCTGATTAATGTCATATGTTATGTCTTATCAGCAGTCCCTATCTCCCTTGTTGTACAATACAGAGGAATACTTATACTGTATCAACTGTTTTGTAGCCCTGGCTGATGTAGCTCAGTGGATTGAGCACAGGCTGTGAACCAAAGGATGGCCAGTTCGATTCTTAGTCAAAGTACATGCCTGGGCTGCAGGCAGAGTCCCCAATAGGGAGCTCGTGAGAAGCAACCACACTTGATGTTTCTCTCCCTCTCTTTCTTCTTCCCTTCTCTCTCTAAAAATAAATAAATAAAATCTTAAAAAAAATATTTTGTAAATGCAAGTTTTTAGTAGCTGTAGAAGCCTTTTTTTTTTTTTAAGATTTTAATTATTTCCTTTTAGAGAGAGGGGAAGGGAAGAAGAAAAAGAAGGAGAGAAACATCAATGTGTGATTACCTCTCATGCACCCCCCTACTGGGGACCTGGCCTGCAACCCAACATATGCCCTGACTGGGAATCAAACTGGTGACCCTCTGGTTCGCAGGCTGGTGCTCATTGCACTGAGCCACACCAGCCAGGGCTGCCTTTTTAAGAGGTGAAATCATTTGCCTGGTTGTTTATTTTTTGAGACAACCAGAAGATAGTGGGATATTGAATATGGGAGACTGTCTTGGATGTCAGCCTAACATTCCATAGATGGCAGGTAGTTTTTATAATACCAAGTATACTAAATGACAATTTGGAATTAGTCATGCATTTAATATATCTTGAACATTTTAAGTTCTATTCTCATTTTTTTTAGAGATTTTATTTATTTTTCAGAGACGGGAAGGGAGGGAGAAAGAGGGAGAGAAACATCAATGTGTGGTTGCCTCTCACACGCCCCTCACTGGGGGCCTGGCCTGCAACCCAGGCATGTGCCCTAGACTGGGAGTTGAACCAGCAGCCTTTTGATTCTCAGACTGACACTCAACCACTGAGCCACACCAGCTAGTGCTGCTCTCATGTTTTTGGTAGAATTGTTTCTTAAAGAAAACCCCTCCTTAATCTTGGCTCTCCTTGTGAGAATTTTGTGCACTCTGTAAGTCTTTGGTGTGGTAGTCCAGTTTTTCTAGTAATTTTGTGAATGTGCTGTGAAATATTGGAAATTTGATTATGGAAGTATATATGATATTGAATTGTGAATTAGTAGGACTTTGATGTAACAGCATATCAATATTTGAAGATACATGTACTTGCTACTCTTTTAAGAAAAATTAGCCTCCAATTTTAAGCTGGAAAGTCACTGGAATAACTATTTAGAAAGAATTGTAGCTACATGACTTTTTAGTTTTTTGGTATGTATGGTAAGAACTGTGTACCAATTGAAATGTCTGTGTTCTAAAAAAATCAATAAAACCTCAATTATAGAAGAACTTTTTGAAGCACAAAAGAAAAGGCTTATTGATACAGACATACAACAAAGATTTTACACCAAAGTCTTGCTTAAAATAGAGTAAAAGGAGCTAATAAAGTGATTCAGGTTTATTGAAATTTGTGTATTTTAAAGGATAAGACTTGAAAAACATAACTGCTGCTGAATCTTTCTTTTCCATTGCTGTCCATGATTAGATCCCTGAATATTGCCGAGCCTTAGAGGAGAATGAAATATCTGATCACTGTTTTGATTTGATTTTTGCTTTTGATGAAATTGTTGCTCTGGGATACCGGGAGAATGTTAATCTGGCACAGATCAGAACCTTCACAGAAATGGATTCTCATGAGGAGAAGGTGTTCAGAGCAGTGAGAGAGGTAAATAGTTTCTTCTCTGGGACTGCTGGTTTGTATGTCTTTCTTTTAGGCAGATAAGTGATTAATAAGATAATCACTTATCTGATTGTCCTGTTTTATTTGCTAGTGTAGACTATACTCAAAGCCACATCTACATACGCATGTCTCCTTTCATAGACTCAAGAACGTGAAGCCAAAGCTGAAATGCGACGTAAAGCAAAGGAATTACAACAGGCCCGAAGAGATGCAGAGAGACAGGGCAAAAAAGCACCAGGATTTGGGGGATTTGGAAGTTCTGCAGTCTCTGGAGGCAGCACAGCTGCCATGATTACAGAGACCATCATTGAAACTGATAAACCAAAAGTGGCACCTGCGCCGGCCAGGTATAATCCAGTGTATTACCAGCAGCCCTAGAATGGCAGATGAAGGCTGTATGTGTCTTTTTGGAGTGATGTCTGATTTGGGGGCAAGCAGTAAATAATGAGTGACTTGGTGAAGTAAGATATAATAATGAATTTGGCTGCATTATACAGGGATAAAGGAGAAATCTGAATGTGGTGTTTTCCCTTTTGTGTATAAGAGAATTCTTTTATAAATTATACCATGACCTCAATTTCCTGAGAGTTTGCCCTTTTTGGGGAGAGGAGTGAAATTTAACTGTTCATGGAACATGGATTTTTGATCTGGTGTTCATGAATGGATTTCAAGGAGAATTTGTGACTACATGAAATTATGTGTAAAAGTTTGTACACAGATGTATTTATCTGGATGGAAGATACAAAGTTTTCGTCAGACCATGCGTGCTTACGAAAGTATAGCTTTGATCTTTGGGTACTTGAAGCTTACATGTTAATAGTGACTCAGATACCAGTTTGGGCAGGGAATGTAGTCTAATCTAAACACTGGGGTGCTTGGGTTTTTTCCCTTGAGTTCTTCACATTCCTCTTAAAGAACGGCTTCAGAGAAAGCTTCAAAGATACGGAGTTATTTAATGTGTGTTTAGGTTTTATTTTTAAATCATGTGTGTATTTTTTCCTATTTTGTATTCTTCCACTTAGACCTTCAGGTCCCAGCAAGGCTTTGAAACTTGGAGCCAAAGGAAAGGAAGTAGATAACTTTGTGGACAAATTGAAATCTGAAGGTGAAACTATTATGTCCTCCAATATGGGCAAGCGTATGTCTGAAGCAACCAAAGTGCATGTTCCACCCATTAACATGGAAAGGTAAGTAGTAACCTTTTCTGTAAGGACAGACCATATAATGTTTAAAAATTTTTATTTCATTCTGCTATAAATTCTTTTTGTGTCTTTTAATTTTTCCAGATTTAAAAGACTTAGGGTATATTCTAGGTCATTAACATGAAGTCTTTCTTTTTACTTTAAAAATAATTAGGAGCTCTCAGCCATGTATTTTCAGTGAAGTTTAGGACTTCCCTTTTATCAACTCTGTGCTTACTAAATTAAAAAAATAACCTATTTGCAGGCCTAGTGTGTGCCTTGTCTCTTAAAATGGACTTGAATTAGAGGGCTAATGCTATGATGATCCTTATACTGTATTTTGGCATGTCTTTTTCTAATTACAGTTTCCGGAGAACCTATCTTTAATGCAAAATTTATAAATATCTTTAACAGCAAATTTACATATTATCTTTTGCCATTTAAGTAGTTGAACCCAGTGTAGAATATTTTGATTTCTTGTCTCAAGACTGTGGTACTAGTTGATAACATTTTTAAGTGATAGGTATCAAGTTCACATACATGACTCAGATTTCCTGTCTTGAAACGCAGACCTACTGTTGCTGATGGTTTTGAGGGCAAATGAAAGATGAGTCTGGGAGGATACCTCTATCAGGTGTACATAAAAGTATTTTGTATGTTCTGTTCTATATGAAATGAGCAGGGTTGCATAGAGATAAATCTTTTCAGTCACTAAAGCTCTTTAATTGTTGCTTTGAGTGAAACAGAGGCTTGACACTATTTTAAAAAGTTGTTAGAGACCATCACATTTTAGAAAGGACTTGAGACTCTTTCCTAAATGATGAAATACTTCTTGAGCACGGAACAGACACTTGTGAAGGTAAATAGGACTCTGTGTTGTCTTAAGATATGCTCTTTTGTGGTCTTGAGTCTCTTGCTTCTGTTTCTGGGAACAGAGGTAGGAACAAAGAACAAAATTGGATACCAGAATATTCTTTTTAACCTTGGCAATTCACCCACCTAAAAATAGTTTTAAAGGTTATATTTATTTATTTGTAGAGAGAGGGGACGGGAGGGAGAAAGAAAGGGAGAGAAACATCAGTGTGAGGGAGAAACATCAATTGGTTGCCTCTCAAAGCCCCCAGCTGGGGACCTGGCCTGCAACCCAGGTGTGTGTCCATATTGGGAATCAAATGGGCAACCCTTTGCTTTGTGGGACAATGCTCAACCAACTGAGCCACATTGGACAGGGCTAAAAATAGTTCTAGTAAAGAATATGGAGGGTGGGGAAGACTATGGATAGACTATACTTAATAATTGCCCATAGCAGTGGCACTTTTTATTTTACTTAATTTTTTCTATTAGGTTATACATTTACATAGTTCAAAATTCAAAAGATTCAAAAGGTAGTACAGTAAATCTTCCTTCCACCTAGCCAGGCCAATTTCTATTTTTGGAGGCAACAAGTGTTAACTAGTTTCTTTTTTGTTTGTTTGTTTTTTTTTCTTGGGGGGTGGGTGTATCTTTCTGAGGGGGGTAGTCTAAATGATAACATTGATGTATAAAAATTAGACACATTTTCTAGTTGCTTTTTTCACTTGATTATTTTGGAGACAAGAATTTCCTTAATTTGAAGCTATAGAGACATGACATCTAAATGCAGTGCCTTACCCTAGACTGGATCTTGCACTACTACCCGAAGGACATTATTAAGTCACTTGTCAGGATTTGCGTATGGATGGTTGATTAAGTAACAGTACTGTACCAATATAAATTTATGAAGTTAATAACAGTATTACGGTTATATAAGGGAATATCTATACTCTTACAAAATGTACTCTGCCATATTTAGGGGGAAAGTTCATGATGTATGTTATCTGCCTCTAAATGGTTTGTGAAAAAAAATCAAATATATACTATTGATAGAGAGTATGCAAATAATGAAACAAATGGGATAAAATGTTAATAGTGGGTAAAAAGGCTATACATGACCTGGCTGGGTGCTCAGTTGGTGGGATCATCTTCCTGTACACCAAAAAAAAGGGTCGCAGGTTTGGTCTGCAGTCAGGACACGTAAGGGAGGCAACTGATCAATGTTTCGTTCGTTCTCTCTCTCTCTCTCCCCCCCCTCCCCCCTCCCCCCTCCCCCTCAGCCCCTCTCCCTCCCTCCCTCTTGCTCTCAAATCAGTAAGAAACCTTGACCCCTGTGGGTCAGTGGGTTGGGCACAGTGCTGCAAACCAAAAGGTCATCTCTTTGATTCCCTTTTTGGCCACATGCCTGGGTTGCAGGCCTGACTGTTGTTTGGGGGCATGGGAGAGGCAATCAGTTGCCCTAGCTGGTGTGCTCAGTGGATTGACTGCCAGCCTGTGAACTGAAGGCTCACAGGTTCCATTCCCTGTCAGGGCACATACCTGGGTTTGGGGGAGTGCGAGAGGCAGCCCACCCATGTTTCTCTCCCTCTCATTCTCCCTCCCCTCCCTCTAAATAAATAAAATATTTTATAAAAAATTAGCTCTGGCTGGTGTAGCTCATTGGATTGAGCATGGGCCTGTGAAGCAAAGGGTCACCAGTTCAATTCCCAGTCAGGGTATATGCCTGGGTTGCAGGCCAGGTCCCCAGTGGGGGACACATGAGAGGCAACCACACACTGATGTTTCTTTCCCTCTCTTTCCCCTTCTCTTCTCTCTAAAAATAAATAAATAAAATCTTAAGAAAAAATTTAGTAAGTATGTCCTTGGTTGAAGATTTAAAAAAAAAAAAAAAAAACACCTCTACATGTGTTATAGGTATAATTTTAATTTTGTAATACTTGAAGTTATTTTTAAATAAAAGCTTTTAAAATTGTCGTTCACCTTTTTTCACAACTGCCTAATATTCATTTTTGTGGACATAATACCTTTATCTATTTAATTTCTGCTTTATTGATGAACATTTAAATTGTTTCCAAACTTTTGCTATTATAAACAATGTTTTAGTGCATAACTTACTACATTGTTTGCCCGAGTAAGAATTTTTCTGTAGGATGAGATTTGCTGAATTGAAGGGTATAATGCTTTAAATTTTGATACAGGACAAAAGTAAGTGTACAGTTTGTATGGAAAATAATACAGTAATTAATAATACAAGAATAAACTTTCACACTCTCAGAACTGTAAACGTACTTTTGCCAACCCTGTATAGCAGCAGTATCTTAAAATTAGTTGTAGATGAGTAATCACCTGCACTTCTCACCTGGAGAAGTAAAGTTCTGGTTTCAATCTTTCTAAACAAATGTATTATTTTTTTCTTTACAGTGTGCATATGAAGGTTGAGGAGAAAATTACACTGACCTGTGGCCGAGACGGAGGGCTACAGAATATGGAGTTGCATGGAATGATCATGCTGAGGATCTCAGATGATAAATTTGGTCGCATTCGTCTTCACGTGGAAAACGAAGATAAGAAAGGGGTGCAGCTGCAGGTGTGTAAAGACTTTTGCTTGTACTCTCTCCCTCCTGGGAGCACACCCACATCTTTCTTCCCCCTCAGATGTGCATCTCCTAAGCTGTAAGGATCTCCACAAGACTTGTGACCAGGGGAGCAGTGGGCAGGGGCAGCTCATCCTGGGCTTACCACCTGATCCTGTCCCCAAAGCCCCCTCTTTCTCAGACTTTTCTTTTTTTTTTAGATTTTATTTAATTATTTTTAGAGAGAGGGGAAGAGAGGGAGAGAAACATTGATCAGTTGTCTCTCACACACTCCCAAATGGTGACCTGGCCTGAATCAGGCATGTGCCCTGACTAGGAATAGATAGAATCCATAACCTTTTGATTCCCAGCCAGTGCTCAGTCTACTGAACCACACCAGCCAGGGCTTCTCTGACTTTTCAGTGAGCCAAAGCAGCTCCGCCTGGCTCTCTTCTGTTGCTTCTTCTATCCTGAGCTCTTGTTTTACCATCCCCAGCTTTAATAAATGTACTTACATTGAAAGAGGGAGGGAGGAAAAGACTTTTTATTTGTCTACCTAACACAGTCTTCCCAACTGGAGTTCTTCATATAAACCACAGAACACAGAAAATTATTAAAGTTGTATAACTAGTGCTATTCTAGATGCATAGCAAAGAAGTCAATTTATTGCATATAGTGGATGTCTTGAGGCATTAAATCTCTCTTCAAGCCATGTGAGAGGGATCAACGGTAGCTAAAATAGCCTTTATGGCTATGTAAAATAGCCTTTTTTTTTTTTTTTTTTTTTTAAGATTTTTATTTATTTTCAGAGAAAGGGAGGGAGAGAAACATCAGTGTGTGGTTGCCTCTCTTGTGCCCCCCACTGGGGACCTGGCCTGCAACCCAGGCATGTACCCTGATTGGGAATCGAACTGGTGACCCTTTGGTTCACAGGCTGGTGCTCAGTCCAGTGAGCCATACCAGCCAGGACTAAAATATGGGAATTGAATGAAAAGTCATTCTAAAATCTAATAAGTGATTTTGTACTGATAAAGGCGCAGAGAGAACCTATCTGTTGTTGTATGTAAAGATTAAAAAGAATTCACTTAAGAATCCATTGCTGGAAATAGAGTTTTTAAAAAAACAAAGATTTTAAGCTTAATAAGGAAGTATTTTATCTTTTGTTTTTATTTTTTTAAAGATTTTATGTTATTTCTTTTTAGATAGAGGGGAAAGGAGGGAGAGAGGAAGGGAGAGAAAACATTGATGTGCCAGAAAAACATCAATCCGTTGCCTCTCACACACCCCCAACCAGAGACCTGTCCTGCAGCCCCGACTGCGCCCTAACTGGGTATTAAACTGGCAACTCCTTGGTTTCTGGTATGACACCCATCCCATTAAGCCACATCAGCCAGGGCAGAAAGTATTTTATTTTATTAAAAGAGGTTATGGCTTTGGCTGGTATCACTCAGCTGGTAGGGCATCATCCTGCGGAACTGAAAGGTCACTGGTTCAGTTCCTAGTCACCTGCCTGGGTTGCAGTTGGGGTCCCCTGGGGCATGTGTGGAAGGCAACCAAACAATGTTTGTCACCCTCTCTTTTTCCTCCTCCCCCTCTCTCTAAAATCAAAAATAAAATACAATACTTAAAAAAAAAACAGGTTACAAAACCAAATTTACTCTTTCTGCCACTGTATAAACTACCAGTGATTGTTTTGTTATCTGAAGGGGCAGTATCTAATGGTATATTTGGAAAGCGCATAAAATCCTTACAAAATATAAGTGTGTATACTTCACCTGCCTGAATATGTATGAGATGTTCTTTATTTATTGCAGTTGTTCTTGTCACATTTTGTTCAGATTATTGATTTCATATCTCTTATCACAAGAATGAAGCCTTTTCAGGGAAGAATGTGCTTTTGTTTACTTTGTTTTCCTCCCATAATCAGCACAAATTGTCTTTTAGAAGTAGTGCTTCTATTATTTGACACCACCTTTGCTGACTGTTAAAATATATGTCTGTGCAGAAGGTATCCAGCCATGTAATATGAAAAATTGAGACATTTATTGAAGAAGATACAAGATACAAGAAACATTGTACATAGGAAAATGACACCTCAGTTCCCTTTAAAGTAGGTGCTTTGGGACCTCACACAGTTCTCCCAGTGGCCATCAGCTTGCCCTGTTGTATTTTCCTGAATTTTATTGATGGTCTGAAGTTTCTTCCCTTTCAAAGGTGATTTCAGTTTGGGGAAAAGCCAGAGGTTGCAGGGCACCAAATCAGTGTAGTAGGGGAGCTGAGTCACCTGGGTGATTTGATGTTTTGCCAAAAAAAGAAAAACACAAAAAACAAACAAACAAAAAAAACTGCACAAGACATGATACATGAGTACGTGCTTGTGGTGATAGAGCTGCTACCAGCTGACCATAGCTGTGGCCTTCTGAATCATCTAAATAGCTTCCATGGAGGAATGTTCAGACTTAATGCAAAATTTGATGCAGATTCGTTGCTGTACTCACTCAATCATTTTGAATGCAATGGCCACACAATATGCATGCTCACTCAAGAGCGTCTACCACCCCCACTGACTAGTACAGTGAAGTCATCATTGTTCACATGTGCACATTCTAATCCACTCTCCATGGCTGCCAGATGACATTGGTGTCATGCAACCTGTTCTCATTATGTTAACAACGGCTGGACTTTTTCCAGGCAGGCCTTGTATGTAGGTTGTTATCCAAAGGCTAGTTCTTTTTCTTCTTTTCTCCTAATATGACTTCTTTTTAAAAGATTAGGGCCTTAAACAACAAGAGGGAAAAAAAGATCAATAGAAAAACTTGTGTTCATATTTGAGATGAAATATTAATTCATCTTTTCATAGAATAAGTATATAATAATAAAACATTTTAACCCATTAAAAAAAATAAAAGATTTTTTTTTTTTTTTAAAGATTAGGGCCCTGACTTGGTAGCTCAGTTGGTTAGAGAGTTGTCTGGAAACTCCAGGGTCATGGGTTCAATCCCTGGTCAGAGCAGACATAATAATCAACCAGCCCTGGCTGGTGTGGCTCAGTGGATTTGAGTGTCGGCCGTGAACCAAAGGGTTGCCAGTTCGATTCCCAGTCGGGTTACATGCCTGGGTTGTAGGCCAGTTTGGGTCCCTAGTAGGGGGCTCATGAGAGGCAAGCACGCATTGATGTTTCTCTCCCTCTCTTTCTCCCTCCCTTCCCCTCTGTCTAAAATAAATAAATAAAATCTTTAAAAAAAATCAACCACTGAATGCATAAATGGGTGAAACAACAAATCACTGTTTCTGTCTGTCTGTCTCTCTCTAGAAATCAATTTTAAAAAGAAAGATTAGCTCATCTTATTTGGCCTGAGTTTGAACAACTTTAGGACTGCCATCTGGCCTAGATAGCTGATCAATGTGTGACCCTAGTCTTTTAATTGGCAAGCTTGACTTCACCATGAGGCTGTTCCTTGTGAAGTATTTTTGGAAAGGACTTGGTTAAAGGTCTTTTAACTTTCTTAATTACAGAATTAACTTGTTCAATTACAAATAAAATAACTTAGAGTTGAAATCACTTTTTTAACTTATTTTTTAAATAGTTTAAATTTTAAAAGTCTTCTAAAGAAGTGAAATCTTTCTTCAAAATAAAGAATTGGATTTTTTTAGGTACCCTATTTGAGATGTTTTGATTATGGGCCATGGAAGACCAGAGGGAATTTATTTCCTGTCTTACACTAAGCCTCAGAAGCTTTCTTTCTGGTTTTTTGTTTTTTGTTTTTTTTTTTTCAGACCCATCCAAATGTAGATAAAAAACTTTTTACTGCAGAATCTCTGATTGGCTTGAAGAATCCAGAGAAGTCATTTCCAGTCAACAGTGATGTAGGGGTGCTAAAGTGGAGACTACAAACTACAGAGGAATCTTTTATTCCACTGACAAGTAAGTGCTTCTGGCCAGTCCCACTAAGATAGTCTGCTGAGAATTAGAAATAGCCCTGGCTTATACACTCTTGTCTTCATTGCCATAACAGAATTCTTTTTGAGAAAATGACCTGCTGCATTTTGTGTATTTTAATCATTAATTTTTTAGCAGTTTTAATGTTGAAATTGTTATTTACGATAGTTTACATTAGGATGTTTAAGGTGCATAGCTGTCAGCTTTGATTTGCCATCTTAACTTTACTTTTTCTAATGTTCTAGTATGTCTGCTTTGCTTTCTCCTCAGTTAATTGCTGGCCCTCAGAAAGTGGAAATGGCTGTGATGTCAACATAGAATATGAGCTACAAGAAGATAATTTAGAACTGAATGATGTGGTTATTACCATCCCACTCCCGTAAGTGGTGTTCCCCATGTAATCATTTTTTTATATGGGGTTTAGAGGCCTAGTCTTTTGGAACTTGTTTTGGAGGCAGCAGTTAACTGGCTATTCATTCTAAGATACTTCTTAAAAAGACCAGTTGTGAAAGAAGCCAGGTACAAAAGGCTACATGCTATGTGATTTCACTTACATGACGTTCAGAAATGGTAATACTCTTAATACTCTTGGGATAGAAATCAGGAATCTTTCTGTTTTGTTTTGTTTGTTTTAGAAGAAGGCATTTGACTGCAAAGTACAAAGGGGCACCAGGGAACTTTTGGAGATGATGGAAGTGTTCTATGACTTGATTGTGATGATGCTTACAAGATTACATAAATTTGTCAAAATGCATTGAGGCTGTGCTTCAAAAGGAGTGTGGAGTTTACTGATTTAAAAACCAGACAGGTTCTAGAGCTATTTTCAGATATTGGTCCTCAGTTTGTTCATGTAGTGATGAAGATTTCCAGAAGGAGGAGCCAGTGCTCACTTTCTGTTTTGTTTTGAACTCTTTAAGAAATTTGAGTCTGTTGGAATGAATTTTTCATTTTCCTCTGTAAACTTTCAGCTAAAGATGAGAATGTTTTCAAGGGAATTACTGATTCTTTCTGACAAAGGATATCTACATTAGTTTCAGTAAATTTTATAACAGCTTTATTGAGGTATGATTAACATTCGGTACAGCACACATTTAAATTTTACAATTTTTTCCCTGACTGGTGTGGCTCAGTTGGTTGGGCAATGTCCGGCAAAGTGAAAGGTCATGGTTTGATTCTGGTCAGGGCACATGCCTGGGTTGCAGGTTTGGTCCCCAGTGGGGGCACCTATGAGAGGCAGCTGATTGGTGTTTCTCTCACACATCGATGTTTCTCTCCCTTTCCTTCTTCCTCCCTTCCCCTCTCTCTAAAAATAAATAAATAAAATCTTTTAAATTGTACATTTTGTCGAGTTTTGGCATGTATACATCTGTGAAACCATCGCCACAGTTAAGCTAACAAAAGTGTCTGTTGCCCACAAAAGTTATTCTTGAGTGTTTAGATTTTATTTATTTATTTTTAGAGGAAGGGGAAGGAAGGGAGAAAGAAAGGGAGAGAAACATCGATGTGTGAGAGATACATCTACCAGTTGCTTCCCACACATCCCTAGCCAGGGACCTGGCCCACAACCTAGGCATGTGCCCTGACTGGGAATAGAACTGGCAACCCTTTGGTTCATAGGCTGGTGCTGAAGCCACTGAGCCATACCAGCCAGGGCCTTGTGTGTAAATGGTCTGCTTTCTAGGTTCATCTGGAAATACTCTCTACCTTAAGTTTATCTCTTCACTGTCATTTCCAGTGAGTGTACACTATTACTACTTTACCAAGGAATTCCATCTCCTCTACTTTACCTTTTAACCTCCTGTACCCCATGAACACCCAGTAAGTGTATTTTTGGTGTACCTTTACTGTTAATATTGCTTTGTTATTGTTGCAGAGAAAATGGAACTAATTTAATTTTTAAGTGTGTTTTCTTTTTGATAATTTAGGCCTTTACATGACGAGGTCTGGTTTTAGTCATTCTTATTTGCATTTTTAAAAATAGGCTTTATTACCAATATCCCCTTTAACTGGGGAACCATCTTATTCTTCACAACTGGTTCTTCTTTCAGAACAGTAGGTGGCTGCCTTGAACCATTGTAGGTCTTGGGCATTAGTAACAGGTGTGGGTTTGTCAGGACTTATTTTACTAGACTATGTTTAGGCCTCTCTATCTACCCTATAATTGTAGCAATGGTGGTTTCCTATGTCTTAGTCCAATTTTTTAATAGTTTCCAGACTATCGAACATTTAGACAACTTTTTATTCTACTGTCTAAAACTGATAAAATCAGAAATCAGAATCAGATTTGGAACAGGGCAAAAAGAACATATATACAACTGGGACCATAAAATTGATAGGGAAAAGTTAATTGTGTTGTATCACCCTTGAAGTTTTTTTTTGACTCCATTATTTATCTTGCCCTTATTACAAGCATTGCAAGTCACTGGTGAGTTAAAAGGTGGTAAGAGATGGTAAGTTTAGAATGAATAGGAGTAGGTCACACTGCCTGTCAGCCATGTGTGGGGGTGCAAAGTACATTCTAACTAGTTCTTCTGCAGATTACACACAACTGTGTGTCTCTTTCTCCCATCATGTTTGCATTTTGTCAGGGTGTAATTGTGCTTTCACTTATCAACCCAAGTTCACTTATGGGTTGTAAATCAGATAAATCCACTGGCTTCAGCTACAGTAAATGCTGAAACAGTCTAAAATCTTTGAAAACATTCTCTCAAAGGCCTAAATTTATTCCATTCTAAGTAACTATATAATGGTGTTTAAAGTTTCCCGCTGGTATTAATTTATTTTATTACCTACTGTCACCTATAAAGAGAGCTACATTATATGAAAATTTCTTCTTGACATAGTAACAAACCATTAGTGCAGATTTTTAGAAATATATTCTACTTCACACGTTTGTCAGTCTCAGTCCACAGCTAGCTCCACATGTTAGAACAGTCCACAGACATATTTGCCAATTACTTACGGTTGTGTGTATCTGTATCTACAAAGGGAACTAGTAAGATCCTTAGCCAAGGTGCTGGGACTATGATCCTTGAAGTTATTAGGGAGCCTAATTTTTTCTTGGACTATATAAAAGTGGGCAGATTTGAGGAGCATAATCAAATTTGAGGCTGGTTTTCCTTGGCAGAGTTCTTCCAGCTATGGACAACTAACTTGACATGGATGTTTCTTGTAACAGATCTGGTGTTGGTGCACCAGTGATTGGTGAGATCGATGGTGAATATCGACATGACAGTCGACGAAATACGTTGGAGTGGTGCCTGCCAGTGATTGATGCCAAAAATAAGAGTGGCAGCCTTGAGTTCAGCGTTGCTGGGCAGCCCAATGATTTCTTTCCTGTTCAAGTTTCCTTCATCTCCAAAAAAAATTACTGTAACATACAGGTACGCCATTTTAATATAGAGCCTAAATAGGGAAAGTGGTAGGACAGATAGGTAGCATGGCTTCATGTTCAGAGTCAAAAACCAGAAAAGCTGGTGTCCCCTTCCCATTCCATTGCTAGCTCATTGTTTGATCTTGGTCATATTTTTCACCTGCTTTACTTCAGTTTTCCTCTCTAGATTAAAGTAAAGACATTGAATATAAATACATATAAAGACTTAGGTAGGGACTTCTGGCCAAGATGGAGGCATAGGTAGACACACTGTGCCTCCTTGCACAACCAAAATAAGGATAACAAAAATTTAGAAACAAAAAGACCAGAACTGACAGAAAATTGAACTGTACGGAAGTCCGACAACCAAGGAGTTAAAATAGACACATTCATCCAGACCAGTAAGAGGGGCGGAGTTGGGCTGATGGTGAAGAGGGGTTGTGGCAGGAAAAAGCGGTGGCTGGCAGACCCTGGGCGGGGGGTGGCAGCAGACAGACACAGTGAGGCGCACAAGGCACCTGGCTGACAGGGTGGTCCCACATTCGGGTGCAGATAAACCAGGCAAAACTGGGGAGCGAGACAGACCACATGACCCAGGGCCTCAGCGAGGGGAAATAAAGCCTCAAACAATGGTTGAAAATGCTGGTGGGGGGTGAGGTGTCGGGAGAGACTCCCAGCCTCACAGGAGAGTTCGTTGGAGAGAATGTACACAAACCCACCCACTCAGGAATCAGCACCAGACGGGCCCAATTTGCTTGTGGGAAGCAGCAGAAGGGACCTAAATCTAAATCTGAGAGAGAGAACAAAGCAAGTGCCATTGTTCCTTCTCTGACCCCTCCCCCACATACAGGGTCACAACCCAGCAACTGGGTTGCCCCACCCTGGTGAATACCTAAGGCTCCACCCCTCATGTAACAGGTACCACAAGACAAAAAAAAAAGCCCAAATGGAAGAACAGATCAAAGCCCCAGAGCACATACATCTAAGCACGAAAGAAATCGCCAGCCTATCAGATGCACAGTTCAAAGCACTGGTGATCAGGATGCTCACAGAATTGGTTGAGTTTGGTCACGAATTAGATGAAAAAAAATGAAGGCTATGCTAAGGGAAATAAAGGAAAGTAGTGACAAGAAGGAAACTGGAACTCAAATCAACAGTGTGGACCAGAAGGAAGAAAGAAACATTCAACGAGAACAGATGAAGAAATAAGAATTCAAAAAAAATGAAAGGCTTAGGAAACTCCAGGACATATTTAAACATTCCAGCGTTTGAATCATAGGGATGACAGAAGAAGAGGAAGAGCAAGACATTGAAAACATAATGAAGGAGAACTTCCCCAGTCTGGCAAAGAAAATCCAGGAAGCTCAGAGAGTCCCAAAGAAGCTGGACCCAAGGAGGAACACACCAAAGCACATCATAATTATATTACTCAAGAGTAAAGATAAGGAGAGAATCTTAGAAGCAGCAAGAGAAAAGGAGACAGTTACCTCCAAAAGAGTGCCCATAAGACTGTCAACTGATTTCTCAAAAGAAACCTTGCTGGCAAGAAGGGGCTGGAAAGAAATATTCCAAGTCATGAAAGGCAAGGACCTACATCCAAGATGACTCTACCCAGCAAAGCTATCATTTAGAATGGAAGGGCAGATAAAGTGCTTCCCAGATAAGGTCAAGTTAAAGGAGTTCATCATCACCAAGCCCTTATATGAAATATTAAAGGGACTTACCTAAGAAAAATAAGATAAAAATATGAACAGTAAAATGACAACAAATTCACAGTTACTAACTGAACCTAAAACAAAAACAAAGTAGAACAGGGACAGAATCACAGAAATGGAGATCACATGGAGGGTTCTCAGTGGGAGAGTGGGGCGGGGGGAAGGTACAGAGACTAAATAGCATAAGTGGTAGGTAGAAAATAGACGGGGAGGGTAAGACTAGTATAGGAAATGTAGAAGCAAAATAACTTACATGTATGACCCATGGACATGAACTAAAGGAGAGGGGGATGTGTGCAGGGTGGGAGGGAATAAGGGGGGAAATGGGACAACTGTAATAGCATAATCAATAAAGTATTTTTAAGAAGGAAAAATTTTTAAAAATGTGAATTAATGGTTCAGGTATTGTGTTAGTGCCATTATAGGCATCATTGTTACAGGAAATTCATTAAACTATACATTTTTTTATTGAAAAGACAGGATATCCTTAGAAGGACCTAGCTAGATCTAAAAAATAAGTATGATAGAGAAGCTTAGTAAGACTTTGAAAACAAATTAGACAAGTAGTTTTGAAGTGTTAGAATATACTGCATTTTGGGTCAAAATGTTAATTGATCTTCCTGGTAGAATGTCTATAAACTTCATAGGTTTTATATGGTAAGGCCTGGGCAGGGGCCACTCATTCTGGATGTTGTACTTAATACCACTCTACATCTCATCCCAATAGTTGTCTTTTCTGTCTAGAAATCTGGTTGATTATTTTGATGGGAAAGAGTGATACTATTAGCTGCATTTGTTGTGAATTGAACTTTTTAAAAAGATTTTATTTATTTATTTTTTGTGAGATGGCAAGGGAGGGAGAGAGGGAGAGAAACATCGAAGTGAGAGGGAAATATCAATTGGTTGCTTCTTGTATGCACCCCGACCAGGGGAATCTGAACTGGTGACCTTTTGCTTTGTGGAATGACACCCAACCAACTGAGCCACACTGCTCAGGGTGTGAATTGAACTGCTTCAGCATTTCTGACTTACTTTCAATACTGCTTTTAGAAAATCTGATCTGCTGTATACTGAGAATTTAGTCAGCACTTGGAGGCTCACTCTCCTTTTGCTTTACCTTACTCTTTGTTTGTTTTTCTAGGTAACCAAAGTGACCCAGGTAGATGGGAATAGCCCAGTAAGGTTTTCCACAGAGACCACTTTCCTAGTGGATAAGTATGAAATCCTGTAATACGAAGAGGAGGAAACCGAAAAGGAAAACTTTCAAATTAATAAAGAAGAAGCCAACAGTGGCTGAAGAGTTTTTTCCCCCCAAATCTACAAGCCATTGGAGACCCTTTTTTTTCCTAGTGTAATGCACGATTCTCAGCGCGCAAGGACCCTCAACTCACTCTTCGTATTTCAAGTCACAGGGACATTCTTTGGCAAAGAAATGACACAAACATAAAGGGAAAGGCTGCTGATTTCTTTGGCATATTGTACAGGCCAGCAGGAAAGTGAGCTCTCCAGAGAATGCCCCCAGTTAAACACCTTCTTGGCCTTTGCCTAAGTTGCTCCTTTATTTTGATCCCTAAATATAGTTATATTTCATACTTACTTTGTTTTTTAAAAGTTTTCTCTGCAGAAGATTTTAATGTTTCATACTCCTTTTCTTTACCTTCAGTTTCTTTCTTTCTATACATTCAACCACTGGGTTTATCTGTATATAGGTGTTGTATTTATTTGGTACTCCTAGAACAAATTGATCTAATCCAAGTTGGTTTTTAGATTATACAAATGAATTGCTTAAGGTGTTTGGAGTCTAGAAGTTAGAAGATAAGGATGTCTTCATGTCCTTTTTCTGTATCCATTCATTCCTCCACTCCTGTGCCAGGTTGTTTTCCTTTTAGGCTGGTCTCTCCAGTTTAGAACAGTATAGTGAATTATGAGACAGCTGAGTAACAGCTTTCAAATGGTACAGCCCCCACTTCAATATCTAGGAGGAGAATGATTATGTCCAATTAACGAATTTCACATCCACAGGTAATTGTGTCTACTGATGGTGCTACCTAGGCTTCCATTGCTCCACATTTTGAGTACTTCGGCTAAAACATAATAGTTTATGGTCTTTGTAATCCATTCACATTCCTCAGATTCACCCCCTCTCCCTCCTTCTGGCTGTTGTCTATGTCATCAGTCCTTTTCTAGCAAGAGATGAGGTTATGATTTTGGAGGCTGTGGTTTCAGTGAATCCTTGTGCCAATCCCATTGGCCCTAAACTATCAAGGAGACTTTATTTCCACCACCAGGTTTTTAGGGTTTCAAGGGGCAGCTGATTATATTGGTATGTATTAGATTGCTGGTGTATACTCCCATTTCCTTCTAGTCTGCCCAGCATTTTTTTCACCAACTCATCTTTCCCTGTTTCTGAAATCCTTCCCTTTTCCTCTTCCAAGACTTTTCTATTGAGTGTCATCATGTAGTAGTTATTTCTTAGCCCCATCCCATCCATTACTTTTTTAATTGAAAAAACTACATCAGCCATCCCATCGCTGGCTTTTAACCCAGTATTGCACTCAAAGGTTGGTGGAGTTGTCAGGCTGCAGCCATAGGCAGGGGAAGAGGCAAGTGACTATAAATGACTTCTGCTCTGTCAGCTGGTTGGAGAGTACCACTCCCACTCTGAACGGCGTTGGTCTTCCCTGTGAAAAGTATACTTTACTTGAAGCAAAGCAGTCACATAAGTGGTCACAGATGGAATTGTTTGCCAAAGAAATTTCTGGCCTTTCCCTTTCCCTTAATTGCATCAGGGAAGAATCGTTATCTCTAGCTTGGTTTCCAAGTGAGGGTTGTGTGTGTGTGTGTGTGTGTGTGTGTGTGTGTGTGTGTGTGTACGTACGTGAGTGTGTGTTTTTTAGGAAGGGGACTGGGACAAGAAAACTTTCATGTAGTTAAATAGGCAAGAAATCTTATTAATCCAGTTTTGTTTGCGAGTTGCTTGTCCATATCATTTTTTTTAAAGTTTAGTTTTACAAAAACTTCTTTTTCTGAAATTACTTTTGGGGTAATATTTAAAATGAGAGATGTTTTATAACCCTGTAAAATACATAGGGGATATAACATTCCAGTGTATACAAAGAAGGCAAATTCTTTAATCAAATAAAGAATACTATAAAACGAATGTTTAGTGGACTGTTGTCTCATACTTTGGTGTCTGCTTGCTGATTCAGGATAATGTAATGGGATCTATGATTTAAAATTAATGATTTTTTTAAAGAGAAAATAATCTCTGTCTTAGAGTATTCGTTGCCTTTTCCCATTACAGGTATTGTAGTCTCCTTGTGTATTCTGCATTTGAGCATACACATACACATGCACTTTGACAGAGCAGCTTTTGAATTTAATGCTATTCCTACGGACTTTTGGTCTTAATTTTGTCAGGGGTAGTTGTAGAGTCAGAAAACTAAGTCTTTGTCTTTAAAGAATAATAAAGGTTTATAATATGTTGAAGCATTCTCTTCCCCATTAGACAGACAGTGGTAAGAAGTAAGTTATCCAGGGGTGAGCGATGGATGCCTTGGGAATTGTTAATTTCCTCAGAAAAGCTTTTTTACTTAACTTTAAAAAACTATTAAACATCAAGTTGGGAGGCAAATGATTCTCTCATGAACAGTGGGAATGAAAAGTTTTTATTTTAATGGTGAAAGCCAAGATTTTGAATTTTTCTCCCTTAGAAAGTATCTGGTGTAATGTTGCTGAAATGTGGTTTAGCTTACTTTAATCCAATGAAATGAATCGTACCAAAGCCACGCCATTCCCTAACTGGCAGCTAATTCCTCCACAGCATATGTGGACTTTGCGTTGGCCTCCTATAAGGGAGACTAGCAAAATAATTGGATCTGACCGAGCATTCTGTTAATGTAACAGGCTGGTGATTCCTTCTCTGGTTTAATTAATTCCATATGAGGAGATAGGGAGCATACCTCTTCTGTGGTCAGGAGTTCCTTTTTAAAGAGATCTGTCCATTCAACTACTCACTGGAGTTTGAAACCCAAAATCTATTGACCTGTGCATCTCGTGGGAAACTTTGTCCTCCATTAATTTAAAATTGTTCACATTGGATAGGACCTCAGAAATTTCCAGGGTTGAAATAGAGTCGTCTTTCTTAAAGGTTCACATCTTGCAGAGCTCATTGGAGGAAGATAGGAGAAAAATAGGAAAAGCTCACATCCTGAAGGAAATTAATAAGTCTAGCTAGAAGCAATGGTCTGTAGCTACTTACAAAGCCTTTTTTTCTAAACAGACATGTCAATTATAACGTGATACTGAACATGGGTCTCAATGAGGATGAGGAATAGGGCTTGTCTTGGAGGGGTATCCAACATTCAGCCCATGGGCCTCATGCAACCCAGGATGGCTGTGAATGCAACCTAACACAAAATTCTAAATTAAAACATGAGATTTTTTGGTGATTATTGTATTTAATGTGTGGCCCAAGACAACTTCCCGTGTGGTGCAGAGATGCCCAAAGTTTGGAGAAAAAGGTAGACTTTAAAGGAAAGCAAAAACTCAGCATTGACTCCCCTTTTTTATGCACATCTCTTACTGCAACCATTCTCTCCATTTCCTCTTCTTGTCTGTTCTGTAAATATATTTGCAGCTGTAGAGCTTTTAATGTCCTAGAAGATGCATGAGTACATCGATTGCTATGCGTTGATTGCTATGCATTGCACTCACCCAAGGGCAAACAGCATCTCTGCAAGTGTCAATTTCATTTTACCGTGGGGAGTTGGTGATTTATGTGGAAGCAAGCCTTTAGGAAAAAGACTACATCTCAAAGCTGTTGCCCCTCTCTCAGACACAGATAAAGCATCCAGGCAGTTTTTAGAAGCTTCAGGTTACTTCTCACTTACCCCACCCTTCACCAAAAAGGAAAATTTTTTTGCCTTGTTCTTCATAGGCAGGGGCTAAGTGGTTATTTAGGTCTTAGTCTAATTCTGGAAAGCTTCCATAGGTGCACTCCGTACAATAAAATTGATTACCAAAGGGCTATTTGAAAAAGGCATTACAAATTCAAGGCAATGAGAAATGGAAATAGGTCTTGTTTCACATTCTTTTGCCCAAATGAATGCTTGTTCTTTTCAGCTTATAGGAAGGTCCTGAGCTGGAAATAGACCAGTCTTCTGTCATACCCAGATTTCCCACTCGGTTTGGGTATATCTTATCTTTGGGTGGAAGTGTGGGTTGTGCAGTTTTGAAGACAAGCTGAGAAGAGCTTCTGCTCCTTTGCAGCTGCTAATGTTTTGAATTTTTTTTCCCCAAGTTGGATGTAGCGAGGAGTTTACTTGGTGTTATTGCTGCCACCACACCTACGCTAATGATGCCTTAGTTCAGGATCCAAGAAGGCCAGAAAAAAATAGTTTTCTGGATCAGGTGTATCTATAGGATTATTTGCTGTGATGAGCAATAATCACCTTTCTGGAGCTGGAAGGAGTGCAGTTTAAGAGGAGGGACAGAGGTGGGAAATGTGCCTAGGCAAAGGCAGGAGCAGTGTAGAAATCCACTGCTGATATTCATAGCCAAGTGCAGAAGGCCTTAAAAAAAAAAAAAAAAAAATCACCCTTCCACACCCAGCCTTTGCCCTCTCCCCGTTTCCACTTTGGAAAGTCTGAAGCATGCTAGAAAGCTTGTTTCTTCCTCCCCCTTTTCTGAACTCCCAACTGCTGGACCTCTTGCATAACTGAGACACTGAGTTTTTGATGTACTCCAGATGTGGAGCAGGATGGGGGTGGACTGTGAGGGCGGTAGAGCTATAGTCCCCTGAGTGCTCTAACTGTGGGAACACAGGGCCTTGACACAGCAGAAGCTAGGACACGTTGCACAAAGCCTTTAGCATGGGGTCAGTCATCTGGTACCTGGGCTGGGAGGACAGAGAAAAGCTGAGTACTATTTCAATTCCTTGCCCCAGCATTCTTTACCTCTGTGGCAGGCTTGATTCCCGGAAATTCCTCCTGACCAAGACTGCAAAGAAGAGCTGGGAGTTGTGAGTTAAGTGAAAAGTCTCTGAGGTAACCCAATCTGAGCTGCTTCCCTCAAATGCTGGGTCTTGGCACATAGGATACAACAACAGTTTTGGTTTTTCTTTTTCTTTCACCAGAATAGCTTGAAAATTGCAGTTGCGATCTGCCTCATGCAAGGTGTCCAGAGTCAAAATACATCCATGAGGCTCAAACAGTATGAAGACAGGAAGAATAAGAGGCTCTCCACCACCCCCTCATAGCCTAGGGCTTTCCGGTACACCAAATTCTGGGGCCTGGTATGTTGGCCAAGGCAGGCAGCTTGAAGATCACCCTTCCCCTCCCCCTTGGTGTCCATTGTCTGGCTCTGGTGACTACAGCCTGCAGCGAGGGGGCACCCCTTTTAATGCTAGCCCTGTCAATAAGTGACCAAAGATTCTGCATTTCAGCTTCCTTGCTGCTCCTGGATTAGGGAGAGAGGGCACAAACTAGATACCGAACCTGAACAAGATTTGTCCATTCCAAAGAGGACGAGTTATTCTCTGCTACCTGCGCTAGCTTGGGGTTTTTTCTGCTCCTTCCAAGTGCCGAAGAGTCTCTGGAATCCCTCTAGTGTGCGTTAAAGAGATTCAGTCTAGCTGAATTCAGCTCCCTAGGGCCTCCCCAGCCAGTCTCCTGGAGCAAGGGCTTTGAAAGGTAAGGGTCCACTGTCAGTGTAGGATTTCGGGATGGGGGTTGAGATGAAGAATGACTTCAACCAGGCTATTTCTAGGCTTCTCTTAGGTTTTTAGTCCCCTCCCCCTTTTCTTCTTTATTAACCCCCTACTACAGAAACCTTAACTGCTATAGGATAGTGTGCTCAACTGTTTCTACAACTTGCCTCCGAATTGTAATCTGGTAGGTTAGGGTTGGGGTGGAGCTACATGGAGTTTTCTTGTGCTTTACAATTTGCATGGCACTTTAATGACTTCTTACACCTATCCTTAGAAAAATCCGTGAAGCCTGATGTGCAGGGCTATCAACCCCATTTGCAGCTCTTCGTGGTGGGGCTTGGAAGAGGGTGAGAAGGAGTGACAGGCCGACCTGGGTACCCGCTGCAAATATTCTGGAGGGGATATTGAGTATGTTGGAGGGCTGTGACTGTGAGGTTCAGTGGGGGCCAACGGATGATTCAGGAATCTAAGGTTAAAAGGTGGGGCTGGGGGGCACTGGGAGAGTGACAGAAAAATGTCAAAAGCACCTCAGAAGAGCCTTAAAGCCCTAAACGGGGTTGCTCTGTTGGTTGGGCGGGGTCGGGCAAAGCGAAGTATCACTCGTTCGATTCTGGGTTAGGGCACCTGCCTGGGTTGCCGGTTCGGTACCTGGACTGGCGCGCACAAGAGGCAACCAATCGGTGTTTCCCTCTTTCTCCCTCCTTTCCCCTTTCTAAAAATAAAATAAAAGGAGGAGGGGTAGAAGGAGGACAGCCTTAAAGCCAAGGAGTGGAGGGTGGTCTAAGACTCCGAAGGGGAAAAGGAGCGGGAGGGGAAGAAGAGGGGGAGGGGAGAAGGGGTGTGAGTGTGGTGGCAGTAGTAGAGAGTCCAGCTGCAGAAACAAAGCCGTCACTGTGCTGGCTGGATGTGTATGTGGGTGGGGTGGGGTGGGGTGGGGGGTGTGCTGCTATGGGAAAGCTGGGGTGGGGAGTGGACCTTGGGCTCCAGCCCCACAAGGGCGTCTTCTCTGGCTGGCCTGGAAGACCGGACGCTGGGCAGGGGATGGGGGGCGGGGACTAACCTGGGCGGGACCCGCTCTCTCTCCACCTACTCAGCGGACTCCCAGGGAAAAGCAACGGTATCCTGAATCTGAGCCCACGGCAGCCGAGCCAGACTAAGGGACCCGTGTCCCTTTCTCCCCCGAGGTAATAATCCTTCCCTCTACGCTTTCGGCTCCCGTTTGCTGCGCAGCTGGGACTGGATAAGGGGAAGTTCCAGGCTTGGTGAGAGCCCTCATTTAAGCTCTGGCTTAGGGACACCGGAAAAAACCCTTGGGGGAGGAGGAGGTGCCCTAGGTGAGGGCATGGGGACGAAAGGGACTGTGGAGAGTGGGCTTAGCCGCTCTCCTGCGAGCTGCATGCTTTTGCCGTCCTGCGCCGCCGCCAGAGGGAGCCTTCGAGCTCTCCCCCGGTGGGGGGACGCTGGTAGTACCCCATCAAGATTCTCCTGAGGGCACCCAGACGAACTGCTGGACACTCGTAGGGTCCCTTCTGTCTGAACCCCAAGCTCCTCGTCTCTTGCTAACCGCAGGGCTGAGAACTATGCACCCGGCGTGCCCGTGGCGGGGTAGCGGCTGGGAAGCCCTGGGACATCTTCGCTTCCGTCCCAGGCCCGGCAGCCTTGATGGACCGGGAAGTTAACGGAGGCAAGGATGTCCGGGAGGGGCTCTTGGGCGTATCTGGCATCTCCAAGGCCCTCCGAAGCCCCACGTTTTTCGGCTTTGGGGAGGCGGGAGGGGTTGCGGGAGAGGTTGCGGGAATAGTGAGTTTCAGCCCCTTTCCCTGTGCGCGGTCCGGATTGGAATCCCTTGCGGAGTTCCCTGGAACGGGCCTTAGCCAGGTCTTCCGGGCTTCTCCCGCAGGGGGTATTGCGGACGGATGGTAGGACGCGGAGGCGGGGCGCTTGGAGGGGCCTCTGGGCCCGGGGTCGCTAGGCGCCGGCGGACGTTTCCGCCCAGGTGGTCGTGAGCTGGGGCTTGGGTGGGAGACCGCAGGGCGGGCGGATACCCGGGGCACCGGGGCGGGGCTGCATTCTGGACCCGTTAGCTCAGCGGTCCGGGAGACTGACTCATCGCTACAGTCACAAACAAACAGCTCCCCACCACGTCAGATGTCCCACACCACAGGGAGGCACAGCGCCAGGCCTGCATCACCCATGCACATGCCACCCTCCTCCAGTCTCATCGCCCTGACTTGTGAGGAACCCTTTCTCACACACACCCAGAACTCAGCACACGTTCCACACACCCTGTGTGCCCAGCACAGCCCTCAGCACCTGCTGCTCCTGCGCTCACGCACTTCCCGCTCACACGCAGCCCCTACGCCACTCACAGTCACACCGGCAGCACCCTTACACACGCAGTTCCTCATACACGCACCTCCCTCACACGCGTAGTCCCCCTTCGAGACACACACACACACACACACACACACACACACACACACACACACACACACACTCTGCCGCTACACCCGCAAGCTCCTGCCCGCAGCTGCTCCGCAGGGAGCGGGCGGTGTCTGTGGGGCCACCCGTTTCTCCTGCGGCACAAACAAGCGGCTCCTTCTCCTCGCTCCGCCAAAGAAAGGCTGCTTGTCCGCGGCAGCGGCGGGCGGGGCAGCCCAACACTGTGGCCTTGTCCCACCTGGCGAACACCCCGCTCGGCCCGCCTCCATCCCACCCCCACCGGAATAAAAATCGGAGTCCTAACTACGCTCACGTCTCCCTCTCCGGCTCCACGTCCTCTCAGCTGCACTCGCTCGCCGACTGCGGGGACACTGGCTGCCCTCAGCCTCCTCTGCCTTCAGCGCCCTGGGTCCCCTCCCCTGCCTTCGGTGCCCTCTGGGGGTTCCCAGATCCTTGACGACAACTGTCTTCAGTCGCCCCTTTTCTTTCCCCTCCCCAGGTCTCTTTTTACCTCATCCCTCAGCCTCCCGCTTCCATTTTCCCTCCAGATACCTTCCCTCCTCCCTGTCCCATCCTTCCGCAGACCTCTCACTTTCCTCACGCATCAGTTCTCTCCGCCCCGGGCCTTTCCTCGCCCCCTCTGGGCCCCCGCCCTGCTCCGATGACCTGTTCCCTGAACTTCCAGCCTGTTTCCTTCCATTCCGGACTCCTTCTTCTGTTGGCCGCCCTGCCCTGAGGGTGAATGTTTGCTTCGAAGGTGCGGAAGACGGCGGGCCACAGTCGTTTGACGCCGGGGGCGAGTCTTCGGCGGGCCTCCGGGCCACAGGTGAGGGCGGAAGGGCTCCGCAGTGGCCCCGGGGAGCGCCCCGGCCGGGGCGCCCGGGAGGACCTGACGTCTGCGGCCTGGTTTGGAGCCTGCACCTTCTCCAGTGCTTGTTGGTTCCGGACGTTTTCGATCTTTTCCCTGGCCTCCTTCCACCCTCGTTCGGGTGCCGAGACCCTCGAGTGCTAATTCTGGACGCCCCAGTCGGCGGAGACGGCTGGGGACCCGGTGGGGCTATTCTTTCCGCGGGACAAGGAGGCAGGAGTAGCCAGGCAGGAGCGGGTTCCCCTGCCGGTGCCCCGGTGTTGCCCCACACGGGGCCCTCCGTGGTGCACGTCAGTTCCAGACACCCAGGCCTCTGCCACGCTGCGCGGAGACTGCCGCAGTGCTTCTTCCTCATCTGTCTTGATGAAGAGGTGGACTCACACCGCAAGAGACTTTTTTTGGCAGGGGGCGGGGCGAGATTTCCCAGAAAGGCCGCGGAGACCGGGCGGGGTGAGCGGGGTGAGTAAATCCAGGCCGGGGTGATGGGTAGCGGCGTCGGACGGAAGCTGAGCAGCCACGGGGGAGACGCCCGGGCGCCGCGCCGCTTCGTACTGCAGGCAAGGGGTGGGGTCCGGAGACAGGGCGCCCCCAGGTGGCGGCTCTCTAACCCCTTTGTCAAGGCACTGGGTAAGTAGGTTCTGGTGTATCTTTCCACCCTACCTAGATTAGGTTTCCGAGCTGGGGCCACAGCCTCGCACCTTCCAATCTGTACATCTTTTCTTATCATCTCTGTCTCTCCCTACACCTCTCCGCATATCTATCCCTTTCATTTCTTTATTACCTGCTCTACTCTTCTCTAATCACTCCTGTTCCACTCAGCATTATCTCTTTACAGTCTCTATCTTCACTTGAAAATTTTTTGGTGTAAATAAATGAACACACCCACAGCTGCCTCGCAGGGTGATAGTGACTTTTGACAGATGAAGAAACTGAGGCTCTCGAAGGTGAAGTGACTCGTTCAAGGTCACAAAGCTGATAGTAATAACTGGCAGTTTCTTTGACATATAATGTATATACCAAAAGATTCACTTAATTTAAGTGTACATTCAGTTATTTTCAGTATATTTACAGAGTTGTGCAACCATCATCACAATTTAGTTTTAGAACATTCCTGTCAGGCAAAAAAAAAAAAAAAAAGGAAGAAGAAGAAGGAAGAAAGAAATTTTGTGCCCATTTATTTGTCACTTTCTATTCCAGGCAAGCACTAAATCCATACAATCTTATTTTAAATTATTATTCCAGTTTTGTAGAGAATGACGTGGCTGAGACAAGTTAAGTAACTTGTCCAAGATCTCAAAGCTAATAAATAATGAAGAACAGGGTTAGATACTAAATGATGATGGCATTCCTTCACCATTTTTGGTTTGTTTTTCTTATCGCCTCTTTTACATACACTCCTAATTTTCAACCCATTGTCTCTTGCTTCTCCTCCATCAGAGAATGCTGAATGATTTCCCTGAGTGGAAGGAAGCTGTACATCAGTCTTGGTCCCTGGAAAATTTTTCCTGTTGCCAGTCCTGGGGAGGTATCAGGCCAGCCTGGTTCTTGGTTTAGGTTAATGGCTTTTGCCTTCTCTCTTCCCAGGCAGACTTGGGATGGGCCCCAGGCCCTGTTCTTCCCTGGCCTCTCTTCCACCAGCTTGGGTGGAAATGGTGATGGAGGTGATGTAGTACAGACCTGGAAGGGTGGCAGCTGGGCGGGTAAAATTAGTAATTCTATGGCTAAGTCCCTTGGGCCCCACTGCCAGGGTCAGACACTCCTTGGAATGCTGGCTCCTGCCTCAACTTCCTCTCAAAGTCAGCTGGTAGTTGGCTGGAAGAGAGAGTAGAGGGAAATCTTGCCTTCAGCCATATTTTTCTCAGCTTTCCCTAGTAACATTTCAGCAGCAAATTAGAAGTTCTCACATTAGCAAGTTGATCAAGAGATGGACATGTAGGCACACATTAGTACACACAGGTCCTTCTTGTTTCTCAGGTACTAAAAATTTGAGCCAGGAAGAAAGAGATGGGTGTGAAAGAGTTCAAGTTCTGGCTCTGGAATCTATTTTACCCTTTGTTCTAAGGACCCATGCTTCCTGTAGCACCAAATCAGGTTAAGATCCCAAAAGTCCTATATTCCCAGTATCAGCCACCCCAGTGGTTTGTCCGTCCATCCTTCCTTCCCTCCTTCCTTCCTTTCTTGTTCCTGATTGTGTGGGGGCAAGATTGCTTTCTGGAGAAGAGAGAGTGCAGAAGTTGAGCGCTGCAGAGACAGCAGAAATGTTTTAATCTGTCTTTTATTTTTTCCCAGCAAATATTTTTTAATGTTCTGGTTGAGTTTTTCTTTGGTCTCTTTTAAGAAAAGATCTTGGCCCTGGCCAGGAAGCTCAGTTGATTAGATATTGTCCTGATACACCAAGGTTGCAGGTTGGAGTCCCTGATCAAGGCACATACAAGAATCAACCAATGAATGCATAAATAAATGGAACAAAATGAATCGATGTTTCTCTTTCTCTCTAAAATCAATAAATAGCCCCAGGTGGTGTGGCTCAGTGGATTGAGTGCCAGCCTTCGAACTGGGCTGGTTCAATTCCCAGTCAGGGCACTTGCCTGGGTTGTGGGCCTGTCCCCAGCTGGAGGCAGGCGAGAGGTAACTGATCAATGTATCTTTCACACATTGATGTTTCTGTCCCTCTCTTTCTCCCTCCTTCCCCCACTCTCTAAAAATAAATAAATAAAACCTTTAAAAAAGAAAATAAATAAATAAAAATTTTTAAAAAGAAGAAAAGATCCTACTGAGTCCCCCTGGGAAAAGAGACAAAGGGAGGAGGAGGAGGAGGGGGAGGAGGGGAAGGAGGGGAAAGAGAAGAAAGGGAAAGGTTGGGGGCTTCTATCTCAGCCCTGCTACCTACCTGGCAGCCCTCTAGCTACTTGTGTCCTTGGAGAGGGGTGCCCTGGATTCGCCTTTCCCCACTAAGGTAAATTTTTCCCACCCTGCTTACAGCTCCAGATGTCTGAGGGTCCTCAGCTAGGTGTTGGGTATCAGAGGCAAGAAAGCACAGGCATATAGGTTGGGCCTTGTAGGGCTTTTTGTGGTTACAGTGGCAAGGGCCAAGATGGGTATGGTGTGGTATCCATGCTGTGCCTGAAGATGTGTCAGTGCCTTTCCCCAGAAAACTCCTGAGCCTAAGCATGCTGGAAATGGTGATGACTGGTGCTGTCCCTGTCCTGACAGCCCTACCACAGAGCCTACTCCTCTCCCTTTTCTGCCCTGGCCTCCCCACCTCACCTGCTTTCCGCTATGTCCCCAGGAGCTCTAGAGACCCAGGACCATGGACACTCTGAGTGGGAACCAGATAGGCCCTGGATGCAAGACCCAAGCAATGTTGCAGGTGAATTGGGTTGGGGCCATGAGGCAAGAGGGCTGTTGGTGATGAGTTTGGTTCCTCTATCCACCCATGATCCTGGTCTGAGAATGAGAGCAGCAGTTCTTCTCTGCCCTTCCCCAGGTCTCAAACCTATTAACAGCTAAGTCTTTATCTGAATTAGGTGAATTGGTTTACCCAGAAATTACCCTTTGAAAGTCGGAAGGGGTTTACAGATTAACCCTGCACTGTATTTCTCTCCTCAATCCATGCCTCTGTCCTTGCTTGTGATTTAGTTCAGCAGGGACAAGCACTGGCTAAGTGGATTGCCACAGACAAGTCTATAGGACAAGTCTTGATTGGCCCTCTACAGTACCCCCTTCTCTTACCCAGTACCTCCCCACTTCACTTACTTTCTCCTTGTTTCTGTCTTAATAAACAAAAGGGGTAGTTAAGCCAAGAGTTGAGAAAAATCCAGTGGGACGAGTTAGTGGCCTAGATTCGGATCTAATTACACTTTAGTGGAATAATGCTCTGCACAAGATTTGTGCTAAGCCTTTCGACACCCTCAGAGCCCTTTGGAGAGGGCAAGTGCTTGAGAGAGTGCTGGTATGACTGGGACTAGAGTGTAAAGTGCTGGTCTGGAGTCTCTAATGGTGCTCATCTCCCACCCACACTGACTGCAGAAAGGACCCTTGGACCTGATTGAGACAGGCAAAGGACTTAAAGTGCAAACAGACAAACCCCATCTAGTGAGCCTGGGAAGTGGACGACTCAGTACAGCTATCACCCTCCTGCCCCTGGAGGAAGGTAAGTTGAGGAGCAGTCTGCCTGCCACCCCTCCATCTTTATAGACATTCCTGCCCTGGGGTTCAGGCATGCATTGGAGCCCTTCTACTATCTGCTGGCAGTGTTCATCTCCCCCAACTGGGAGGTAGTGCCACCACCAGTTTGCTTCCCTTGTCTATGCCTCTCCAGACTGCCTGCCCTCTTTGGTAGATAATTTGGCTCTGTGGCTAGGATTAAAGATCAGTGTGGAAACAAGGAGGAGAGCACTGAAACAGGAGAACATATTGCTCATAACAACCAGTATGGCCAAGAAGAGAGGGGGCCCAAGTCCAGGGCAAGTCTGGCATGGGAGAAGGTATCTGGAAAATGGAAAGATGGAAGTAGGCGACAGACCTCCCAAACGAGATAAGGCTCTGGCACAGCCCCTTCACTTTTTAGTTTCTGCCCTTCCTCTCTTCTGTCCTGGTTGCACTTGTCTGGATAATACTACATTCTTCACATTCTCCAAATACCAGTCCTAGGGGCTCTGCCAAGGGAGGGTCAGAAGCAGTAAGGGAAGAGGCTGCACTGAAGGGAGGGAGTGAGGGAGGGCAAGAGTTGTAGGTGGCAAAAGGGAGGGAAAGAAGAAAGAGAGAAGGGAGCGTACCATGAAGGAGACAGAGGACTCAGGGAGGGAGAGTTAGAGGGACTCAGGGAAGGTTTGCAGAAAAGAAGTCCCCCTTCTGTACTCTATGGAGCCTTCTGTGCCCTCTGGGCCTTTCCATCTTTGGTCCAGTTTTCTCTGCCTGAGAAGAGCTTCTACCACCTACTGTTTCTATCAGGCTCAGGGGCCCAAAAGGGGTGGCCGGTGGTGGGAAATGATTCTCCTTGGAGTAAGAGGCAGAAATACATTTCCATTGTGGCCCTCCTTGCCCTGTTCCTGCCTCCTCAGGTTGGACAAACCCTCTAACTCAGTCTGCCTCCTGTCTTTAGGGAGAACAATGATTGGCTCTGCGGCCAAGGACATCACACTGCAGGGTCCAGGCCTGGCTCCTGAGCACTGCTATATCGAGAATCTGCGGGGCACCCTTACTCTCTACCCTTGTGGCAATGCCTGCGCTGTTGATGGGCTCCCTGTCCAGCAGCCCACCCGGCTCACTCAGGGTAAGGTTTGATACCTCCAAACAGAGGGGGCCTCTGTTTAAAAGTTTGTGCATGATAGGTGCAGGGTAAGACTGCTGTGGTGGTTGCCATGGTAACCACCTCAGTGGCCATATTGGAGGTGGGGTGTTTAAGGCATCCCATGTGCTTAAACATCCCAAAACCCTCTGACATCTAGACTTGTCTTCAACCTGCTTTTCTTCTCTGATCACTTCCATCCGTCCTCCCTACACCATAGGGAAAGAAGAGGTTCCAATTCCTGGTATCAAAGGGCATGGGGGGTGGTGTAGTGGTCATTAGCAGTTGCTAGGGGAGAGGAATTAGAGCACTGGTGAGGGGAACAATGGCATTGTACCATGATGCCAAGAGGGAGTTGTGGTCTGAAAAGCTGTAGAGGTGGGGAGATGAGGACAATACCTTCTGGTGGGGATAGGGAAAGGCAACCTGATGGCAAAATCTCAGGACATATTCACTCCTACTAAAAAACTGTTAACAATAGTTTTGGGGTCATGAATATAGTTATCACCCTGTTTCCCAAAGCAGTTGGCCATTTTATTGTTGTAAGGGAGCTTTAAAAACTGGGCTGCTTTTTGTTATGGTGACCAGGCAGGTTAAGGGGTTGGCCCAAGTGGCACTTTGACAGAACAAGTGTGTTTGCCCTGGGCATCAATTTGTATGGTGAACCATCACATTAGGGAAATGAGAAAAGCAGATTTGGGTGGGAGGGGTAGAGGTGGGATTAACGTGAGTATGGGAACTTTGGGCTAAGCCTGACTCTGAGCAGGAGGACTGGTGTTCTGGAATCATTTTCTTACTAGCTGGGAGCTCCTGTGCAGTGGAAATCCCACTCACTACCCTGTTTCCCTCTCTCCTTCTGTTCACATCCCTTGTAGTCTCTTTATTTTATTTTATTTTATTTTATTTTATTTTATTTTATTTTATTTTTTATCTTAATTGTTCTTGTACAGTTTTCTGTCTTCTACTCCCATCCCATCTCTTTATTTTTATTTTTCTTAATCCTCAGTTGAGGGTAAGTTTATTGATTTTACAGGGAGAGGAAGACAGAGAGAGAAACGTCTATGTGAGAAAGAAACATCGATCAGTTGCCTCCCATAAACACTCTGACTGGGCATCAAAGCCACAAACTTTTGGTGTGTGGAATGATTCTCCAACCAGCTGAGCTACCCAACCAGTGCCCCTTGGAGTCTCTTTACATGCTACTCCCTTCACACATGACTCAGGAGACCCAGCCTTTCTTCCTGCCCTTGGGAGTGTCATGGGAGTGGGAGGGACAACTGATTTCATGGAGTCCACCAGCAGCAGCAGGCAAGCCCTTGTTTCCGTCAGGGCTTCAAGGTCTCTGATTCTGAATGAGAGGAGGAACCCCATATGTCCCCTTGGGACATTGGCTGGGATGCCATCTGGTTGCTGATAGTCTTCTTCAATCTCAAAGAGAGCATCTTCCTCAAGATTTGGGTACGTGGAAGTGAGACAGAGCATCAATGAGAGATGGGGGCAGAGTTCAAAGAAAGCTAGAGAAAGCTCATCCCTTACTCCCCCAGCCCCAAATCCCTAACATTTATGGGCAAGAACATTCTTCCCCTATGTTGTGAGCAGGTGGAGGAACCAATGTTCTGTGGCTTCTCTTGACCAGTCATCCCAGGGCATCATTTAGCTTCTTGAGAAGAGGAACAGCCTGGGCCAAGATAGAATTCTTAGGCATTTCCTGTGACACCCCCAGCCCTGACTCTCAATTCTTCCGTAGCCAAAAGCCCACCCTACCAAGTATGTACCCTCCCACTCTCTTCTGATCCTAACCCCCTTTCCCTTTCTCACCCTCCCATCCCTATAGCCTTCTTGTCTAGGTTAGCCTGTCCCAGAGGCTTGGCAGCATAGGGAGGGGTAGGCAGAGACACAAAGGAATGGGTGTTTTTCTCCCCAGCACTCCCCCTCCCCTGGGCTCCAGGAGCTGAGGGTTTCCTTGTCTCATCTCTGGAGCAAGGCATCAAGCCCAGCCCTGCCTGGCCCCACTCCGGACATTCCTGGGAGTGCGTTTCCCTGGAAACTGAATGACTCCGGGGTGTATATGCTATCTCTGTGCATCTGTGTAACTGGAGTGTGTTTATGTATCTCCTAATGTGTTTGTGACTTTGTGCTTGTGTATCTCTGTGTCTTTCCTTGTGTTCAAAGTGTTCCTATAGATCAGAGTGTTCAAGTAGGGGGCAGGAGTGAGTTCAAGACTGATGGTACCAAAGTGTCCATGTATGTATTCTTATGTGTATATGAGTACTTGGCCACCTGCCTATCTTTGGGCATATGTGCAAGAGGATCACTTTCCCTGTCTTGTTCCCCTGATCCAGCCTTGTAGAGGGGACTCTCATCTTTGAAAAACAGAGAGCTAACCTAGAAATAATAAGGAGCCCACTCTGGCCTTAGATGGATCATTCTGGACACTGTGCTCAGCCCTTGGCAACTTAGTGAGGCACACAACATGACTGGCAGACAGTGACAGGCTCTTCCAGAAGGAATATGCCTGAGCCATGGGTTGGGGGAGATAGGCAGAAAGCAGATGCCAACCTTTAGCTAGAGCTATGGACATGGGAGCCTGAAGTGAGAGAGCCAGGGAGCTCTTGTTTCCACTTCTGTACCTGGGTATTTTGGCCCATCCTGTGCTGCCTTCTCTACAGAGCAAGAGATGGAGCTGGGAATAGGGCCAAGGAAATGAGGAGGAACTTCAATCTGCCCTACCCTGGGACCACAGGGCCAGGCCACATGAAAGATCTGGGAGAGGACCAAGTAGGGGAGGGCCCAGAAAGCCACACACTCAGGGCCCAGGCTGTCTAGACAATAGGTCCTAATCTACCACCAGCATTTGCTGCCAGCCCTTGTTTCCATGTTTCCTTCACTCCTTAAGCCTCTCATTGGTGGGTAGAGGCTTGTGTGAGGGCCATTATGGGAAGCTCCCTGGAACATGGCTGGGGAGCCAGAATTCCTGGGTTATCTAGCTGCCTCCCTCTGGGATCCAGGACACTGAACCTTTTCCCCTCCCACCCACAGTTATTTCTTTCTGTAAAATGGGAGAAAAGTCTCCAACTGTCCTCTAATACTGATAAAGATCTTGACTAATAAAGCTCAAAGGAAGGAGAAAACAAGCAAAAGCTCTTAGCTCCCCACTTCTTGTACCTGCCTCCTCCCCTGTATCTCACTGATGGACATCCTCTGTGTCTGTCTGTGTCTGTCTAGCTGGCCATCACAGTTTCTAGACCGATGAATCACTCTTCCTGAGGAGGTTTTCTTTTTAAAGGCTTCCCCTGTTTTGCATTTGACCATATATGGTCCTTCCTTTTTCCTTCAAAAGGGGAATTAGATGCACATGCACATGTGAGTGTGTGAGGACGTGTATAGCAGTGTGGGTGAGTGTTCAGTAAGGGTAGAAAGATCACTTGATTATTCCTCTAAGGAGGCTGACTTTTGATTTCAACCTGGAGTCTCTCCATGGACTGAAAGGATATCTGTGCCTGAGTGAGTATGTGATAAGAGGGGGCTTGGTGCCCATGGGGTTGTATGTGTGAGAATAAATGTGTGTGAGAGGGCATGTTTAACTGGAATGTTTGTGTGACTCAGAGTGTGTGTAGCTTAAGTGGTGTCTGTGTGAGCAATTGTTGATGTATATCTGAGAGCAAGTATGTGGGGCTGTGTGAGCTCTGATCATATCAAGTGTGTCTGAGATGTCTGAGAAAACACAGTGTGTCCCTTATGGTTCTGTTGTCCAGATGTTATAGAACAGAGGCCACAGGGCCAAGGGCGGGGATAATATGCAATTACTGAAAGGACCCCCCCCCCCAGGTTCATTATGTCCGCCACCTTAGGAAAGATGTCTCTCAATGCCAGAGATTTGTGAAAAGTAAAGGAAATGTTTATTTAATGCTCTACAGACTTAGAGTAGTGACCTAGTGTCTTCATTAAGATATCAAAGTCCTTTTGGATACCCACAGACACCCACAGTGCTTCCTTCTCCCCCTGACCCTAATTCAGGTACCATAACTCAGGAAAAGAAGCAAATGTCCGGGATCCAGGCTCCTGACACCGTCAGCTGTGTTGTTGTCCAGGCAGGATCTCTGATTAATCCAAAGCCATGTGGCACCTTCTCATGGCCTACTGGCAAGAGTTCTTTCCCCCTTCTTCCAGGCCAAGTCTCTCCTGCTTCCCAGGCCATGCAGCCAAAGGGAGCACCCCAAAGCCACGTGGTCCTTTTTTACCAAAGCTGCAGGGGTCTGTACTCTGGCGAAACTGTGTGGCTCCCCCTGGCAAAGCTGTGAGGGGGTCTCCACTCTGCCAAAGTCTCATGGCTCTCCCCTCAATGGCTGCCGAGTCTGGGTTTTAAATCCTCATGCCAGTCCTCCTCTGCAGCCCCATTTCCGACTCCTCCCACAATCAGTTACACTTGCCAGCTCTCCCATATCCTTCCAGCTTTACTGGGCTGCCATAGTGAGTCTGGGCAGGTGTGGCCCCATGGCGTGGAGCCAGTCATCTCCAAGCTCTCACACAGGTGCTGTAAACAGGGGGTGTTGCCTCCCAGTTACATTTTGGGTGGAAATTACTCCTTCTCCCTGGCTTAAAGCATGGCCACAGCTATTCAACATATCTATGAAACCAGTTAAAGATTATAGATATGTTAAATGACCATGCCAGAGGTTAGCTGCGAAGCTGTTGCTATGCAAAACAGCTCTCAATGGCCCTGCTCCATGTGTCCCTTCCCCCAACTCACACCTGAGGGGGAAGGAGTGAGGACATCTTATATGTCTTTCTAATATTTTCTGAACACCCTGAGTTCTGGGCCCCATTCCAAATCCCTATTTTGCTCCCCCCCCCCCACGGCTGCACCCTGTATCACAGAGGCCAGGTCCCTGGAACAAGAGGTACTCTGGACCCAGGCTGGGTGGTAGGTGCTTGCCTGGCCCAGAACTTCAGCCTGCTCCCAGGGGTTCCAGAGGCAGGTAGCACTGTATTTCCCAGATGGAAAGGGCTGTGGACATGGGGGGCTGAAGTGGGAGAGCCAGGGAGAACTCTGCTGGGGCTAGCACAACCGGTGGCTGTGGTTGGGAGGACCCAGGGAAGTGGGCTGGCTTAGAAGGGGCAGTGTGTTGATATCACTTGGGTTGTGGAGATTGGTGAGCTGCTGGGGTGTATGGGGAGCGGGGATGGCAGAAGTGTTTAGGGACAGGAGCTGGACTTGGTGCTGTCACATTGCCTGGGGCACTGCCTTGGCCTGAACTCCCAGCCCAGGAAGGACCTTGTCACCCGGCAGACAGGGCCAGAGCTAGACCTCGTGACTTAACTGATCCCTATGAGTTCTGTTGTTCTTCTCTCTGATAGATGGACCCATGGAATGTCAGAGCTTATAAATTCTGCAGTTAGGGAAGCCAACCTCCTCATTCTGGAGATGAGGTCAGAAGGTGTGACTGGCCCAAGGTGATCAGCCAGGCAGGGACTGATCTGGCCCCATCCCAGGCCTCTGGGGACTTCTTATCACAGAAGGCTCTCAGTGAAACCCCGTTTATTCTAACTCTTGCCTCCTGGCTCTTTACCCTCTGGTCTCTGTACCTACCTCTCGCCTTTTCTTCTGTGGCGTCCCTTGAACCTTTCCACCCAGCCCCACTTCTACTCTTGCCCCTGGCGCCAGAATCTGGAGCCCACACCCTCCCTGCATCCTCCTGCCCCGCCCTCTCCATCCTACTCCCCTCTTTTCTCCTCCATCACTTCCTTTTCCCCACCTCCTCTCCTTTGTCCCTCCCCCTGGCTCCCTTCCCCCCACGCTGGTGGCCGGTCGGCACCTCCCCGGCATTGGTGGCGGCTCGCTCCCTGGCTGCTTACTGCTCCGCTCCTGGAGCCGCTGGCGCGGGAGGTCCGCACCCTCTCTTAAAGGCCCCAGTCGGGCTGGGACCTGGAGGGTTCCAGCTAGTGGGAGCCAGCGGTCCGGAGGGCCTGCTTCCACGGTGAGTCCTCAGCCTGGGGCCAGCCGCAGACAGGCGTGGGATAGCTCGGGCTGGGAGCGGGTGGAACAGGGGGAGTGGGCCCTTGGGGCCCCTCTTTGGGAGCTTGATTGAGCCCTGGCATTTCTGAGTGGGAGGTCTGGGTGTGGGGCCACTCCTCAGTGGGGCAGACTTTATCTTCCCCAGCACTGGGTATTTGGGACCTGCCTCTGGATGGGGTTGAAGGGTCCTGGTTAGGATGAGGGGAGCCTGTGTTATAGGCCGAGAGGGGTCTCTGATGGAACGGGCTAAGACCCTTCCTTCCATTTTCCCTTTATCCCAGTCTCCCTTTGGCCAGTCCATTCTATTTATGCAGCCAGCAGGGCAGTGACTGTGGCTCTGTGAGTGTGTGAGCAAGTCTGCCTGTGCCTGTGTGAGTCTGTTTCTGTGAGTGTGCGTGAGCCTGTGTGAGAGTGTGTTTGTGTGTGGTGTTTCCCCTCTGCGTCTCAAGAGAGAGGATGCACCCTCTCCTTTGCCCTGTTTTTTTTTTTTTTTTCTTTTCCCTCTCCAGATGTGCAGCCATACCACCCATCTGCACAGCGCTGGGCCCTGAGCCCCTTTGGGGATGGGAGGCACTGACCAAACTTTGCCTGGATGAGAAGGGATTCTTGGGTTTCCTGAATGGGCTGACTTTTGGAGATGTGGGGCAGGAGAGAGTTGAGAGGAGAGTTTTTCCCAGAAATAGGCTGGCCAAGGCCCTGAGGGCATAGGACTAGAGTTGGAGCAGTTACCAGGGCCCCTGAGTGCAAATAGAAAGTTAATTTGGGCAGGAGCTGGGCTGCTCTCAGTCCTGCTGCCCTCCTGCCCCCTCTATTAATACAGATCCAGTTTTGCTGCCTGGCATCACCTATTTATAGCCCAGAGGCAGCATAGCCACACCCCCTGTATGGAGAAGGGTGAGGGGCAGAGAAGGGGGCAGGGAACTCACAGCTGTAGGAGCCACAGCTGAGGGTCCCTAGGTGCCCGCAGCTTCCTTGGGTGGGCCTGGCACTGATGGGCTGGAATCTGCTCAGACTTCCCACCTCCTTGCCAGATTGGACTGTGTGGTCAGGCTTCTGATTCCCCTCCTTGCGTTGCCCCCCCCCCAACCCCCAACTGCCTGATTCCCCAATCAATCTAGGATTGAGTGGGTATGTGTAGACCCCCACAAACTGGCTGAAAGGAGGGGGAAGGGCCTGGCAGGGCTCTTTTTGAAACAGCTGTGGTTGTAATTAGGTGGATAGATGGTTGGCTATTATTTATTCTGGTTATGATTACTCTGGGGTCAGCTCCTCTGGTGGCTTGTCAAGGAAGGCTCCCCTTCTCCTAACCAGCCATTAGCCGTTAGAATTGCTGTTGGTGCCTGCCTGCCTGGGAGGGCCTGTGGGTGTGCCAAAGAAGTAGGTGGCTTTGTCCACTGTGGTTATCTGCTATGGGCCTCTCAGTCTGCTAGGTTTCCCCACCCCCATGGCAATGCCCTGGGTTCCAGCAACAGGCTTCTCAGTTGGGGGCCTGCTAAGGTACCCAAGTGGCCTGGGATGCCCCATGCCCTTGTGGCCTGAACTGTCTCAGCATCCAGGAATGTAGATTTCCCTCCTAGTCTTAGCTTAGACTGACATGAAGTTTGTGGTGCCAGGTGGCACCAGATTGGGCAGATAGGAGGAGGCTGGGGCCAGGGGATAGAGGTGTGAACAAATTGGAAGGGTGCATTGTAGGCGTCTCTGGCTTTTCCAAACCTAGTGTCTTTCGAAGGAGTCCCCTAGCACCTTTGTGGCCAGGAGGAAGAGCTCTGCCAGCTCTGCTTAGGTGTCTATGGGCACACTTGCTGCTGTGCATGCTCCTGGTGCCCCTGGCTACATTTTCTGGCTCCTGCATACCCTCCCCCTTCCATGCACTCCCACTTCCTGGGCAGGACTGGACCTGTGTCTATTGCCTGGGAATGTGCTTGGCTGAGGCTGGGCCCATTGGCTACATTCCAGGGGAGAACGTAGGAGCAGGAGTATGTCAGGCCAGAGTACCCTCTGGTACTCATTGTCAGAGTGAAAGGGTGGTGGCCACTCCCACTGTTGGAGTCAGGAAGCAAATTTTATACCCTAAGGGGCACCATGGTTTTTCTCTGTGTACTATCTCAGAGTCTTTTTGTGATCCTAGAACTTGCTGCCTCTCAAGCTTACCCTTCCATCCAAGAGGCATAAGTATATGTTGGGTCGGGGGGCGAGAGTGTCTATGTTCTCTGAAGAATTTTCTCCACTTGCAGAGCACTTTCACATGCACTGTCTTAGCTGCAATGTCAGTGGTATTGTCCTCATTTCTCTAAAGAGAAAACTAGACTCAGGGAGTAAAGTGACTTCACCTAAAGGCACCTTCTCACAGCTAGTAAGAAGAGTTAGGGTTGGTACTTGGATCTTGGGACTCCCAGACCAGTGCCCTTTCCACTCTGGTCTGTGTTCTTGAGTCCTGCCAGTGCCTTTCTTAACCACAGGTAGGGTCAGGTGTGGATGGTGTGGACACTGACTGCAGGTGGGGATGGCTCTTTGGAACTTGGGATGAACCTGCTAGTGGGATGAGGGCTACCTTGGCCCTGCCTGCCCTTCCAAGCATTTTCTTTCTCTGAAGGCTGCATGTTGTGCCTGGGTCAGTCCACCTTCCTCCGCTTTAATCACCCGGCTGAAGCCAAGTGGATGAAAAGCATGATTCCAGCAGGGGGCCGGGCTCCTGGGCCCCCCTACAGTTTTGGCCCAGGTAGGTACCCAGTTGGGGCAGGAGGCTGGGTTGTTGGTACCCCCTCGATAGTCTTCCTCCTTGCCCACTCCAGCCAAGCTTGTAGTGTCAGGGCAAGACAACACTCATGATCTGGGCTTTCTGCCACCTGCCATGGGCCACTGGTGGAGAATGCCAGGCACTTTGGCCGTTGGGAGAGACCCAAGAAGTGCTGCTCGGCTAGATTTGGGGAATCACGAGTCTGAGAGATGGAGGACTCCGCCAGCTTGTGTCCCACTGCTCTGGAAGATGCCGCCTCAGTGTCTGGGACCTTGGTCTTAGTGTGTCACCACGGTGGAGCCTTGCTTTTGCACGTGGCCTGAGGTGGGCAGAAGGAAGCATTAGGTTGAATCTGGGTAAGCTCTGGTGGTTCCCACTTGTAGGTGGTCATGTCCTTGGGCCCTGTCCCACCCACTGCCCTGCTATGCCAGTTGATGACTCAGTGGAGCAGCTTCAGTTTGGGTTTGAATTATTGACCCCCAGAGGAGAGTTGGTGATTATCCCAAGGAACCAGCACAGTTCCCCTCAGTCCAGCTGCCTAGGATTTGGGGTGCAGACCAGGAGGCTGCCAGTGGGTCTGCCATCCCAGACTTTGCATGGGCATTCAGATGGCTGTGGGATGATAGGTGTCAACGTGGTATTGGAATAGGTTGACATGTAATGCAGTACACCTAGCAGGGTGATGTCAGTGGCTTAATTGGATAGTCTGGGGATCTGAGGAAAGATGGGTGGTCACTGGGATCACTGGTGCCCACGGTAACCCCTCTGACTGTGGTCCTACATAGTCCTCATAATTTTGGACCCAAACTCAGTCTGGTAAAGGTTTTTCTGTCTCTTTGTCTATCCCTCATTTAGCCCCCTGGGGGCTGGTGGTTAGTGGACTAACCAGTTCACTCCCTGGTTAGCTTTACCCTGCCCCACCCTAGCCTTGTTGTACCAACTCCTCATCTGTTTGGGGCAGTGGTTCCAGCTACTCTGTTGGTTGACCAGGACTGAGGCAGGGTATAGGGAGGCCCTTGCTGGGGTGGCTTAATGGGTTAATTGGAGATACTGAGCTGTACCTAGCTGCTGGTCAGTCTGGCTTCCAGGAACTAGCCATCAGTGCCAGGCCCCTCACTTGCCTCTGATTAGACAAAGTGGTGCAGCACATACCCCTCATTCATTCATTCATTCATTCATTCATTCAGCGTTGGAGGCTTTGTGTGTGTTTTTTCATGGGTCTTGGCTACTGTGTTGGTAGCCCCTAATGTCCTATTAGATTGGGACCCCTCCTGGGACTTTTTTTAAAAAAAGATTTTATATATTTATTTTTAGAGAGATGGGAAGGAAGGGAGAGAGGGAGAGAAAAAACATCAATGTGCGGTTGTCTCTCACACGCCTCCTACTGGGGACCTGGCCTACAGCCCAGGCATGTGCCCTGACTGGGAATTGAACTGGTGAGCCTTTGGTTCATGGGCCGGCACTCCATCCACTGAGCCACACCAGCCAGGCTCCTGGAACTTGATAGCTCCATAGCATGCCCCCCTCCCTTTTGTAAAAGGTTCACGTGCCCTTCCTGAAGGAGAGATATAGGATGTTGGGGAAACCAAGGTAGGGAAGAACCTAGTCTTGGGGTGAGTACCTGGCATTATTGCTAACTCTGTCCTACGTCATAAAATGTTAGAGCCAGAAGATTCCTACCCATTCTCTTCCTTTACATAAGGGAAAACTGAAGGCAAGTGACTTGGGTAAGTTTGCACAGTAGGTCAGTGGCAGAGTTGGCACTGGAACCCAGGTCTCCTGGCTTCTCCAGAGCCTTTGCTGCCTAACTCTGCTAAGAGAAGGTGGGGTAGGGCCTTTGCTCTTGTGTATATGGACCTCCCCAAAGTTGAAGACCAGGATCTGAGGCATCTTTGCATTTTCTTTTAGCAGAATCAGAAAGCTTGTTGAATGGGAACCACACCCCACAGCCTGCAAACCAGGGGCCCTTGGCGTATGCCAGCCACAGTTCCTTGGTGAGCTCTATTGAGAAGGACCTGAAGGAAATCATGGATTCACTGGTGCTAGAGGAACCTGGAGCTACTGGCAAGAAGCCTGCTGTAACTTCCCCACTCTCGCCGATGGCTAATGGTGGTCGTTACCTGCTGTCCCCTGCAACCAGCCCCGGTGCCATGTCTGTGGGCTCCAGCTACGAGAACACCTCTCCAGCCTTCTCTCCACTCTCCTCACCAGCCAGCAGTGGAAGCTGTGCCAGCCACTCACCCAGTGGCCATGAGCCAGTACCTTCCATACCTCCACTGGTACCTGCTCGTTCCTCAAGCTACCATCTGGTTCTGCAGCCCCTACAGTCCCGACCTAGTGGTGGCCACTCCTCTGAGAGCCCTCAGCTGGGCAGGAAGAGGGGTCATGAGAGGCCTCTGAGCCCTGGCCTCCGAGGTCTGCTGACAGACAGCCCTGCAGCTACTGTCTTGGCAGAGGCCCGAAGAACCACTGAGAAGCCCTGGCTGGGTGGGCAGCTGCCTGTGGTGGCTATCAGCCTGAGTGAATACCCAGCTTCCAGCGCCCACAGCCAACCCCCCAGCATTCCTGGCAGCCCTAAGTTTCAGCCTCCAGTCCTTGTTCCCCAAAACAAAATTGGCACACTTCAGGACTGCCCTCCCAGCCCTCTCCATGAGCTGCCAGGCACTGAGCGGGTCTCGACGACTAGCCCCTCACGCCAGTTGGTGGGCCGAACATTTTCAGATGGGTCAGCCACCCACACCTTGCAGCCTCCTGAGAGTCCCCGCCTGAGCCGGCGGGGCCTGGACAGTATGCGAGAACTCCCTCCCTTGAGCCCATCTCTGTCCAGACGGGCTGTCTCCCCCATGTCCTCTCGGACCACCCCAGATCCCAAAAGAACCAGGGAAGTGGCAGAGAGTCCCCGGCCCCGGCGCTGGGCAGCCCATGGGGCTTCACCAGAGGACTTCTCACTGACGCTGGGGGCACGGGGCCGTAGGACACGGAGCCCTTCGCCCACACTTGGGGATTCCCTGGCACCTTGCAAGGGCAGCTTCAGTGGCAGGCTGAGCCCAGCCTACAGTCTGGGCTCTTTGACTGGGGCTTTGCCCCGGCAGAGCCCCAGTACCCGGAGGAAGCTCTCCAGTGGAGATTTACAGGTGCCTGTCACTCGAGAGCGGAAAAATAGCATCACGGAGATCAGTGACAATGAGGATGACCTTCTGGAGTACCACCGGCGGCAGCGCCAAGAGCGGCTTCGGGAGCAGGAGATGGAGAGGCTGGTGAGTGGGTGCCAGGGAGGTTGCTGACCTCCAGTGCAAGGTCTCTACCAGCATGTGGGCAGCCAGCTGGCAGAATGGGATGGGCCCAGGGACAGGCCTGGGCTTCCCCAGCTTCCCCCAGGATACGCCATAGCGACTGGTATCTCAGGGTTCTGATGCCCTGAAGAACTTTCTTTGAATTCTCTAAGGCTTTTATTTTAAATTCATACTAATTGTGCATGTCGTCTATAACACACCTTTTGTTTTCATGTGTATACTTTCATGTTATTTACCTGAATACGTTAAAAGCTGTAGGGAAGCACACCCTGTACATGGTTGAGGCTTTGCACTCTTCAGTTTGAGAAGCAGGTCTGAGGTCCAGAGAGCAGAATGGGTTTTTGCTAGGCCACATAGCAAATTGCACAGCTGGGACTGGAACCCGAGTGTCCTATCTTTCCAAGTTTTATTCTTTGGAAAAGCCCCTGGTCCTTCTTTCTTGCTTCACTTTGGCATCTATAAATGGATAGGAGCTGCTTACCTTGGCCTGTGCAGGATCATCTGGGAATGTAGGTGGCAGGAAAGAGGAAGAGAACAGGATGGGCAGCTCCTGGCCTGATCTGGGCAGCCTGTGTGATTGTATGTATTGCAGGCATTTGGGGGGCAGGTGTGGCTCTGTCCTAGAGATAGCATCTGAGCTGGGTGAGGGTTGGATTCCCAGAGAGCACAGGGAACTCAAGGGGCTCTGCTGGTGTCTCCACACTTGAGCATATATACAACAGAATTAATTCTGCCCGTTCTCTCTTGTGAGCAGAATGGGGTTCCTGGGCAGGGCTCAGGGGCCCTGAGATGGGTTAGAGGTGGAGAATGAAAATTGAGGAGGTTTGTTTGGAGACCCTTTTGGAAGAGTTTGGAACAGCTCTGAGTGAGGTAAAAATGTCAGGCAGTGTGTTTGTGTTGGGTGGGGAGAGATGAGGCAGGATCCCCAGTTTTCTCTTACCACATCTTCTCTTTGCTACCTAGATGATAAGGCTCGGCCCACTGCGGGGGCTCATTCCGGAGAGGGCCCAGTGAGCCTGGCACAGGCACAGTGGTGGCTCAGCCTCTTCCAACCCCTCCATTCAGTTTCCCTACCCCTCACATGAGCACACAACTCATCACTAGTCCTGACCTGCCCCACCTGCCACTTTAAACCTTGGAGGCTGCCTGCCTTGCTCCTCCCACCTCAACCAGGCTGTTTATCTGGGTGCTGAGGTAGGGGCGGGGGCACTGGCCCAGCCTCCTGGGTGCTGAGGATGTTCCTGTTTTTAATTTTTATTTTTGCCATAGAATTGGGCAAGCAACAGCAGGGAAGCTGGGTAAGTATCTAGGGGGTCATGGCCAAACTGTACATGATGGGATACAGCTGAGGTTGAGGGACCCTGGAGCGCCATAGGGGAGGCTGGGGTGTTGTGAATGGGAAAGGGGGACACAGACCCGGAACGTGATTTTACCTTCCTTTATATCCTAGGCACTGAGACATACCTTGGGTGGGCTGTGTGTGTGTGTGGGGGGGGGTGGCAGACTAAGTGTCAGGGCCATGGAGCACTCACATGGGCCAGAGCATTTAAGCAGTCGACCCTGCTGGGAAGGAGCCAGGAATTGAGGGCTGCCTGAGTGACTGGAGTTGGAGATGAGGAGGTCCATGTCCCAGGTCTGTCTGGCAGGTGTATGCATGCTGAGTACTTCTTTTTGTGAACTTAGTTAGGTCCCTGTGGGCTCAGGGGTCTGTTTTCCACCTCTGTGTCCGTGCCCACCTGTCTTTATGCTGGGCTATGTTTATCGGGGTAAGTGTGAATTGGTGTGCATTTGTGCATGTCAGGGCTGATGTTTTTGTGTTTATCTGCCTGTTAACGCAGTCCCAGGGCACATGTTTTATCCTCTGTCAGTGGTGTGTTGGAGTGTCTCCATATCTCCTTATGTCGTGGATCGTCGTGTATTCATGTCAGCATAAATGCTTGAGTGTTCATCTGTGTCTCATTGTGGTCTTCAGTCTGCTTACCAATGTGTGTTCCCAGGTGCATCTGGGTGTGTCCTACCCTGGGATGAGAAGGGAAAGGAAAGAGGAAGACAGGAAGGGCTAGCCATGTGAGCAGGTGACACAATAGCCTGGTTTCTCCTGCTCATTTCTGGGCAGTCTCATTCCCTCTGCCTCCTTAGACCTTGTGTGGGGTTGGGGGGTGACTTTCCTGGCCTGATTCTGAGCCTCATGCCCCTAGTATCCTAGTTCTCTCTCCTGGCAGGATACTGTGCTTGGCTCTAGCCCCACCAGGACCCTGCCTCCTCCCCTTCATTTTCTGCTCTGTCTGTCTACACTTCCCAGGAACGGCAGCGCCTGGAGACCATCCTCAACCTGTGTGCAGAGTACAGCCGGGCTGATGGGGGACCTGAGACTGGGGAGCTGCCCAGCATCGGGGAGGCCACTGTAGCATTGACATTGGCAGGCCGGAGGCCCTCACAAGGCCTTTCAGGGGCCATCGGAACCTGTGGGCGGAGCAATGAGGAGCCCGGAGGTGCCACCCAACGCCTGTGGGAGAGTGTGGAACGGTCAGATGAGGAAAATCTCAAGGAAGAGTGCAGTAGCACTGAGAGCACTCAGCAGGAGGTAGGATGTTAGAGGGTGGGCTGGGTGAGGGCTGTGGTTGGACCTTTTCAGGAGGCAGAGCAGGCAGGCTTTTGTGGTGGTGTTAAGCCTAGTGATGGGAAGTGATTGAAGGATTCAGTTTGGGATGGAATCAGGTATGAGAAGTGTAGAAATGGGGCAAGGAAGTGAGGGAGGTATTGATGAGTTTGCCAGGCTATAAATATGCTTTATGACCTGCCTTTCCTTGGACCCCACCCAGGTCTGGCACTCAGTGGTAAACCTTTTTTTAATCCTCACTGGAGGATATATGTATTGATATGAGAGAGAGAGGAAGGCGGCAGGGGCAGGGGGAGAGAGAAACATGGGTGTGAGAAACAATGATCAGTTGCCTCTCATTTGTGCCCCAACCAGGGATTGAACCCCCAACCTAGGTATGTGCCCTGACCCAGAATTGAACCTGTGACCTTTTGGTATAAGGGATGATGCTCCAACCAACTGAGCCACTTGGCTTAGTGGTAAATCTTTATGCCATTTAAGTCTGTATTGCTCCCCATGCAGGGAGGGGAATTTGCTTTCTATCTCAGTCCATTTGACCCTTCCAAGTGCCCTGAGGAATGGGGATCCATTCTTTTAGTCTCATCCTGGAAGGCTCTAGACTTCTCCAGTGGATGGCTTCCCTCCCTTCCAGCATGAAGATGCACCTAGCACCAAGCTCCAAGGAGAGGTGCTAGCCCTGGAGGAGGAGCGGGCTCAGGTACTGGGGCGAGTGGAGCAGCTCAAGGTCCGTGTGAAGGAGCTGGAGCAACAACTGCAGGAGTCGGCCCGAGAGGTAAGCCTCAGGACTCTGACAGAGTGAAGGCCCCAGGAGTGGTGTGAGTCCAGCTGCCTTGACTGGCCTTGACGTGAACCCTGGTATTGCTCCCAGGCAGAAATGGAGCGGGCGCTGCTGCAGGGGGAGAGGGAGGCAGAGTGGGCCCTGCTGCAGAAGGAACAGAAGGCAGTGGACCAGCTGCAAGAGAAGCTGGTGACCTTGGAGACGGGCGTCCAAAAGGAGAGGGACAAGGTAACCAACACATGGCCTCACTCATGCTGGGGACCAGTGGCCTAGGAGAGAAGGAGAAATGTCTTCTCTGGGATCCCTTACCCCTCCCCTCATCATCCAGCCTACAGACCAGGTGGTCTCTGTGCTGCTCCAGGGGTAGGGACTTTGTCGTCTGTGAAAGGTACCAGCTTGGACATCACTGTGGGCTGGGCTGGTGTCTGGGGTCTCCTCTGTCTGGGTCTCTGTGCTACCTCTGGGTGCCTGGGTGCTTGCCATTCCAGATCCTTCATGGCCCTTCTAGGAAGTACCAAAACCTCTTCTTGGGCAGTACGCATAGAGCTAAGGGACTGGTGTTGGGGAGTGATTCAGGTTTGGGTACCTCCACCTAGAGAATCTCTCCAACCAAGCATGCTTTATGTGCTCAGGAAGTGGTGTTTGGGAGGTGGCCCTTGGGACGCTGCTCCCTCTGAGCCTTCAGAATCTGCAGTCTCCTATTCCAGATGGTCCCAGCTCCCGCCCCTGCCCCTTTCAGATTTCGTGCCAGCCTGCAGGGGCCACTCCATCCCACAGGGGCCGTGCCAGCCATGTCCAAGATGCCCTACAACGTGCCAAAAAGCTCTGAAGTGGAGAGGGGCCATCTATTTTTGGACTTGACAGTATTTTTCCAAGAATTAATTTTCCTCCTGCATTTTTTGAGAGTGTCTTTCTCCTTCCCTCAATTTTGAAGCTCTTAAAAATTCTTTGACACTCTTGTTTTTTTGAGCTTTGGCTTTGGCCCCCAAAACCACACTCCCAAATTCTGTGCCAGATTAACTCCATGCTTACCAAACAGGCCTGCACTAACGTCCCCCACTTTCCCCCAGTCACTGTCCTGGGCTCTCCTCATGCCTCTAACTGCCAGTGCTACTCAAGCGGGGCTGAGCCATGCCTGCTTTTGCACTAACTCCACGGGCCCTTGGCCTCTCCCCTCTAATGCTGCCTTCTTCCTTGGTGTGGGACCCCCAGGTTTTGATCAGAGAGGAATAGGCAAGGGGAAATGCTTGGCTGAGGAACTTCTCAACCTGAAGAGCTCCTCCCATTTGGAAAAGCCTGGGTGTTGTCTCCACAGACTGTTGTCCTCCAGCCATCCACCCACCTTCCCTCCAGAGCAGGAGGGTAAGGAGGTGTAGTTGTGTCATGGCTTGTAGAGGGCTGGGACAGGGACTCTCCGCCACTACTGCACTCTCTTCCCCTTGGGGCTTCCCAAATTCAGACACCTCAAGAAGAGGTGGGAATGGGTAGCTTCTCTTCCTCTCCTGCCCCTATGTCATCTAGAACATAGGTTATTGTAAAGATTGAGTCCAAGGATGGGGAAGTACTTAGATTCCAGTACTGAACTGATCAGGTCCTCCTCTGCAGGGATGGGGTGGAATATAGGGGTGGGTGGGGGCAAGGTTCAGCATAGGGTCTTATTCCCAGGTGAAGCCTGTGGTTTCAGAAGGAACCTCATTTCTCATTTATCTGGCATTGCACGGAGGCCTGGACTTTATCTTCTCTCTGGACCCAGTTATTTGAGGTGGTGGTAGTGGTGGTATCACTCAGCTTTCCTCTCCAGCCCATAGCCCCACTCTGGCTTTGGAATCAGTAGTCATAATTTCTCCCCTGCCTGTCCTTAGAAGGGGTGACTCACCAGTTCCTCCCCTCCCTTCGCTGCCCTCAGAGGTGTCATCTCCACCCAGACAGAGCCATCCACCTCCACTCTGTACCCATCCCGGGCACCTGTTACCATGGCAATGCCTGAACTAATTGCAGCCCTCATTCTGCTGAAGTTCAGCTTGCTGTGCCAGCACCCTACCTCCACCCTGGGCAGGAGGGAGGGAAGCCAAGGGCGTTGGGCTTGGGTCCCCTCCACTGCACTGCTGTAGCTTTATATCCTCAGCTCCTGATTCACACTTACCCCCTGGATTTAACCCTCACCATTTCCATCCTTTTTTCCCCCAGGGTTAAATTTTGGTCTCTGGGCAGTGGAAGATGGGGAGGAACAGGAGCTAGAAGCTCCCTATTTGTGATGTAGAACCACCTTTACAGCCTTGACTGCTTTGGAGAGAAAACAGAGGGCCTTTTCTTAGGATCTACCCAAATGTTTCTAGTTTAAGGAACTCCAAGAGACCAAAATTTCTGCCTGTGTTACACCATCCTCTGTACTTCTGAGGCCTTGTACTTTAGCTCCTTGCTTCTCCCACTCTTTACCTCTTCCTCCTTATTTCCCCTTTCTGCTCTTTTCTTTCTCCTTTCCTGGTTATTATTCTCTTCTATTCCTCGTCTTTTTTTCTCTTCTCTCCCACCCCCATTACCCACTCCCTGTTTCTCTCTCCCACCCTCCCTACCCCCTCCCCATGGCCCCTGCTACCTGCCAGGACCGGAGTTGAGGAGTGTGTGTTCTGTTTCTCCCCCTGTGCCCGCCCTCTCCCCCTCCTGCCAACCAGGAGAGGGCGGAGCTGGCCACAGGACGGAGGCACCTGGAGGCCCGCCAGGCTCTCTACACCAAGCTCCAGATGCAACTCGATAACTGCCCCGAGTCAGTGCGGGAACAGTTACAGGAGCAGCTGAGAAGGGTCAGTTTCACCAGCCCCCTTTCCCCAGCCCTGAGGGCCACCTGCCCAGATGAGAGGAGAGCGGTGGGACAGGACCACCTGGGCCCTGAAGTACCTGCCAAGACACCAGGGTTGGTGCTTTGGTTTGGAGGGGACAGGGAAGGATTGGGGGGATCTGTTTTCTCCTTTTTCCTGCTCCAGGCAGTGATGCCTGTGGAAGGGGCAAAGCCAAGCAGAGGAAAGGGGGTTGGATGGACACAGGTCATTCCCCAGTTTTCCCAGGTCTAGCCCCCAAAACTAACACCTCTGTGGCCTGGCCTTCCAGGCTCCGAGTGGTATTTTGAGCACAACCCAACCCTCTCTGTCATTGTCTTTCAAGGAGGCAGAGGCCCTGGAGACAGAGACAAAGCTCTTTGAGGACTTGGAGTTCCAGCAGCTGGAGCGGGAGAGCCATGTGGAGGAGGAGCGGGAGTTGGCCAGCAAGGGGCTTCTCCTGAGCAAGGCTGAGCTGCTCCGCAGCATCACCAAGAGGAAGGTGTGTCCTCCCCCATTCCCTGGGTGGGGTTGGAGGCCAGTAACCTGGGTTTGAATCCCAGTTGATGATCTCATGAATGTAAACTTCACCTCTCCGAGCCTCGGTTTCCGCATCATAAAATGAGAACAATAACAGGCTGTTGTGAGAATTAAACCAAGATGATGTGAAGACAGTAGAGGATATGATCATAGTAAGCTCTCAGCAAACTATGGCTATTGTTATTAAGCCCTGACTCCCTGAGTCTTTGGTGGAAAGTGGATGGGGCTCACATTCTGAACTGGGCACTGGCTGGGCAGTGAAAGATGGAGATGGAGGAGGAGGAGGCTGAATAGTAGGCTTATTCCTGCCCTCACAGGGCTCTCTGTCTGGGATGTGTCCAGAGACCTAACATCTGGACATTAGAGTCAGCTAGGGGTCTGAGGGAGGGCATCTCTTGGGTTTCAGCCTTGGCTCTGCCTGGGTCAGCTGAGCCATAAACCAAGGTGACTGGCTACTGTATCCTGGCCAGCCCTGGAGCTCCAGATGCTGTGATTGCTTCTGGTTTCAGCCAGAGCAGGACAGGGTGATGGGGCAGGAACATGTGTGTGTGAGTGTAGGGAGTAAAGTTGGGAGGAGGCATATGTCAAGCAAGGGTTAGGAAGATGTCGAGAAGGAGAACTAGAGGAGGGCTCAGGCAGCTCATGTGCTTGTGGCTGAGATGTGTGTGTACATGTACACACGTATGCCTGTGCAGTTTGCCTGGGTAGAGTGAGTGGTGGGAGGTGAGGGCAGTGAAATCAAGGAGGGATGTCAAAAAAGTAGTGAGTTAGGGGCTTGAAGACTAGCCTGAGTTTGGCGGGAAGTGGGGAGCTGCTGGACCACTCCTGAATTCAGATCCCTTGCTTCTCTCTCTGAGCTGCTCTGCCTTACAAATAGAAATGCATCTATTTCTGATGTGATGAAAGGAAGAAAACTAGCATTTCCCAAGCACATGGGTATGTGTCAGGGGGCTTCCTTGTATTATCTCTGCTAACCTTAGGGTAGTCTCCTAAGCCCAGTACTCTAACCTTATTTTAAAGAAATATCAATTTGTTGTTCCACTTATTTATTCATTCATTGGTTGATTCTTGTATGTGCCCTGACTGGGGGTCAAACCTACAACCTTGGTGTATGGAGATGATGCTCTAACCAACTGAGCTACCCGGCCAGGACTCTTACCCCATTTTACATACAGGATTAGGCAAAAGTAGGTTTACAGTTGTTCATGTGGAAAATACTACAGTAATTAATAATAATACAGAAATAAGCTGTGTTTTGCATCACACCTGTAAACCTACTTTTCCCCACCCTGTACAATGAGTGGAGAGACTCTCTAGAATTGCCCAAAACTTCCCAACTTATAAGCTTCATACTCAGAAGGGGAACCCAGGCCTGCCTGGCCCCAAAGCCCCTGTTCCTTCTATACTATACTGCACTGGGGTTGGGAGTTGGCACTTCTTTGGCCTCTTTCTCTTTCCTTCTGGAGAGATTGCTTCAGGGAGCCTCAGATCAGCTAATCCCATCACTTCCAGGTCTTGGTGGGTATAAGCTCCAGGGAATTTGGGAGGGGTCAGCAGTATGAGACTCCTGATCCCTCGTCTCCCATGCCCACCCAGGTCCCTAGAAAACTGGAGTTCAGTCACTGGGACCCAGGGCTCATATTCTCTGTGCTTCTCCTCATGAGCCTTGTTCCTCTTTAATCCTTGGTTTGCAGTGTCCCACCCACCCCATTTTCTATCTGCCCTGTGCTTCCCTATCCTCTCTAGTCTGGTTCAGAGTGGTTCAGAGTATGTCTTTGGAGTCCAATAGATCTGGTTCTACTCCTAGCTCTGCCACTTCCCAGCTAAGATATCTTACCTCCTAAATATGTCAGTGTTCTGATCAGTAAAATGGGCATAAAGGCACCTGCCTCATAAGAGGGTAAAAGGAGGTAACAAATACAAAACATTTAGCAGAGTTCTTGGGTCCTAATAGGTTCTCACTGAACTGTAAACAGCAGATCTTGCTATGAAGCTTACTGCCTCCTCTGCGTCAGTCTTTTCTTGGTCTGACCCCAGATTTGGGTCAGCTTCCTTCTGTCCTCCCTCTTTCCCATGTTTCGCTCGTAATTGGTGGTAGTTTAAAGCCATCTCTTCCAGGAATTTCTCTTGGAACTAACCCAGCCCTTTTTTCCCAGCCTCCATCCTTTTCTCTCACTTACTTTTTTTTTTTTTAAGAACATGAATTTTGAGCCAGGCATTGGCTAAAGCCCTATTGGGGATGTGGAGATAGAAAAGACACTGGCCCCACTCTTGGATCTGACAACCTGGGTGGGGTGGTGTTGATGGAGACATACATTCACAAGTAAGAGTAATACAAGGCAAATGGTGATACAGAATAATCTGAGCTCAGAAGGAGGAACAAAGAAATTGAGTGGTGACCAAGGAAGATGTTAGTAAAAAGATAGCATTTGGTCTGGTCTTGGAAGATAAGTAAGCTCGTAATGGGTGAAGAAACAGGGATAGCTCTTCTGGGGTAAGGGAACAGTTTAAGAAAAGCCTGAGAGTACACAGCTTCACAGCTGAGTGTACAGCATGGCAGGACTCAGAACACAGAGGGCTCAGGGTAGGAGGGAGCTGAATAGTGTAGAGCTGGTTCTGGGAGCCTTGAATTCTGGTTTAGGAGTTTGTGCTTTATCCCGGGAGTAATGAGGAATCATTGGAGAATTTTTAGGAGTGATCTAACTTTACTTGTGGATTTTTAAAAAATTATTTAAGTAATGTATATTGTCCTTAGAGAGATTAGAAAATTCAGATAAGCAAACAAAAACAAACCTCAAAGACCATTTCAGAAGGGTGTTTGTGGCAGTGTGGACTGGATCACAAAGCTGAGACAATTGGAAGCAGGAGTCTGGTGAAAAAGTTCAGGCTGGGAAACCAAAGGGCTTGGATTTGGGTGATGGCAGTGAAGGTGGGATGGCGGCAAAGGGGTAGTTGGAGACTGTTCAGCATCTACAGGATTCTGGACTTGTTGACTGTGGGGTTAGAGGGGAGGGGAGGTTTGGGGACTTGGGTTCTGGCTGGCATGCCTGGTGACACAGGGGTCACTGGTCAAGGCAGGGATGGGGGAAGGAGCTGATCACAGCAGCAACCTGGCTTTTCCTGGAATAAGTTGAGGCCAAGCAGAAGACTGGTTGATTGCCTTCACCCAAGGCCAGGGTTTCTCAAAGTGGCAGGAGAGAGAGCCAAGCCTCACCTTTGGCTCAGCCCTGTCTCTCCAGGGCCTAACTGATCAATCCCATGTCCTCCAGGAGCACCTGGCAATCCTGGACAGTCAGGCTGGGCAGATCCGGGCTCAGGCTGTGCAGGAGTCGGAGCGCCTGGCCCGGGACAAGAATGCCTCCCTGCAGCTACTGCAGAAGGTAGCTCAGCTGGGTGGAGAGGGCGGGTGGGGGAGGAGGAGGGTACTGCAGGATTCCCCCCTTGCTTGGGCTTCTGCCTTGCTGTCACTCCACTCCTTTTTGATTCTTTGCCACTTTGGACTTGCAGGAGAAGGAGAAAGTGACTATGTTGGAAAGAAGATACCACTCACTCACTGGAGGCAGGCCTTTCCCAAAGACCCCATCGACCGTCAAAGAGGTAACATGGTTGGGTCAGCCCAGCTTCAGGCCCAAGGGTTCTCCTGGGAGGCTCTGGAGCAACATGTGGTACTTTTACCCTCATGGCTGAGATGGAGTATGGGGACATTTTCCTGAATCGGAGAGATGCAAATTGGAATGGTCCTGAGGTCTGGGACCCTCTATGGCTATTGCCTACTTCTGTTTAGTTACCTTTCTGGCTTCCAGGAGCCCACTGATCTTATTATTTTTGGTGACTGAATACATCGTGAAGAGGGTGGGGTATTCAGAGGTTTGGAAAAGGCCAGGGCTGGGCAGACTTACCTTCAGGGGGAGCATAGGGTTTTAGGGGTCCTGATCTTAGAGTCCCTGGGCCTTGGTCTAGAACTAGGCTTTTAGTTTAGAAGTGGGATTTAGGCCCCTTAAGCCGTTCTTTCCTGAGTCTTTTCATCCCTGGTGTGCGAGGTCCAAAGAGGACATGCCTAGTTTTCTGCACCCTTTCCCTTCCTCCCTGCCTCACTGCATGAGCAATTTAGGCCTGGGATGGGGTGGCTGGGCTGAGTATGAGAGCTAAGACCCCTTACCACGTACCCTTTCTGTAGGCTGAACTGCTCATCTCCGAGTCCTCGGAGAAGGAGCTGGGGACTGCGACTCTGGGCTCATTCCCAGGGTCATCTAAGGCTGGCGCCTCCTCTGTCCCCTTAACCCCACCTGCTTTCACTCAGCTCTGCCCCACAGCGCAAGAGGTAATCACAGCTAACTGCTTGCTCTGCTGTGTTCACTGCCTGTCTGCCTGCTTGCTGAGCTCTTGCCTACAGCTTCTCCCAAGTGCCCAGCTGAAGGATGTGTAGCAATAATCCTTTGGCCAGAGTTTGTAAGTTTGAGTGAATGCCCATGTGTCTGGGCAGCCAATAAAAAATCAGAGTACCAATTTGCATATTAACTTGTGTGTATGCTGCATGCCATTTGTCAGTTTTCACAAACATTGGACCTTCTAGCTCTTTTTCATTTTCTGTGGCCCCTAAGGACAGTTGGCCTCTGGAGCTAGGCCAGAATGGGCTCCCCCTGGATAGGGCCAGCTCAGGACCCTGTGCTTTGATTCAGCATGCATTTTGGACAAGATCGGGCGCATTCAGGGTGGTATGGCCATAGACTCAGCATGTATCTTAGATGCCTGCTATGCTCCCAACACCTAGATAAGCTCAGGGCTCTGAGGATATGCTCAGGAAATATGACCGTTCCTGGCCTTCCAGCCCCCAGTGTAATGTGCTAGCATCTTTCCAAGTCCTAACCCTTGGGCAGTGGCCCATTTTGCTTTTTGCTGCTTCCTGCCAAGGCCTCTTTCTCAGAGCCCATCTTGCTTAAGCCCTAGAGGTGTTTCCACCCCCACTCCTTAGATAGAGTGCAGCAGGATAGAGTGCAAGGGGACCCTCTGGAATGGCGTGACTGGTGTTTGATGCTATGAGTGTGTGCCCCACTGGGGATGCCCATGGTGTTGGGTCCTGGTGGGTTCTTAGAAGGCCTTTCCTAGGCTTCTTCACCTGCCCCTAGCCCAGGCCAAACCCAGGGATGGGCCTTCAGGGTCTGCTTGGAGCAGGGCCTAGGTAGATGCCAAGGCAGCCTCAGAAGTGAATGTCAAGAAGAGCCTACACACACTAGCTCTGCCTGCCCTTTTTTGGTCCCTTGCTGCCCCCACAGCCATCTGTGGTTACAGTGGACAGTGGAGCTCCCCACCCCTGCTGTAGATTTTGTGTGGAATGAATGATGGCTCTAAGATGTGAACTTTGGGTGTCTGGTACCTCGTTGAACCTGTTAACCTCTTCTCTGCCTCCCCTCCCCTGCCCACTGGGCACCCTGGGAGTATGAGTCTGGCAGAGGTTCTCTAGCTGTACTCTCTGCTTGGACCCCCTAGGCTTCTGCCCCTCCCCACCCACCTCAGTCTCTCTCCTGCCCCCAATCTCTCCCATGCTTGCCCAGCCCCTCCTTGACAGGGAGGTATCAGCTTGTGCCCAGGGACCTCCTTATGGATGCCCTCAATTGCTCCTCAGGCCTGCGTTGAGGGACAGAGAGGGAGAAGGGCAGCTGGCATAAAGGAGGCTGGGAATGGTTCTCTGTCTTCCCTAGGGCTCAGGGGTTTTCTCCAGCTCCTGACAGCACACATAGGAGCAGGCTTCTGCTGTAGCATGAGGGCATCGTGTTGAGAGGCCTCTGGCTTCCCTGGGTTATGCAAGCTTATCTGTGCTTCCTACACTTGCCTTTCCCTTGCCCATGGGCAAGACCATCTCTTGGGTTCCAGTCCCACGAACCTCTTGTATTCCCTCCTGTGTCCTAGCCTTCCTCCAAGTATGTGATGCTTGAGCCAAAGGTGCTGTGGGGCACCTCACCTGTGCCCACAGCCCCTGGGACAGGCCTGCCTCTCTGAGCCCCTGCCTCCCAGAACCTGGCTCCCACCACCTGCCTTTCTCCCATTCTGCTTTCTTCCTCCTCCTTTGCTTCTCTCACACCTTCACCCAAGGTTGGTGGTCTGTGTATTCCTGCCACCCCCAGCCCATTAGTGGTGTGGTTCTGTCTGTGTGTTTTGCCCCTTGCTCTCCTACCTTCCCAGCTCTAGGCCAGCCCCAGGGGATTGGTCAGTGCCTGCGGGCTCTGGTTGGCATAGCACATGTCTGTGTTTGGAAGTTGTGCCCTGACTGTTTCTCTTTGCCCTTAGCATGTTCACAACAACTGTTTCCCTGCTGTTGATGTTCTTTCCTCCTTCCTTGCCTGCTTCCCTCACCTTCCTGTCACTTTTTCTGATAATTGCTTTCCTTTAATCTTCCTCCAATCTTCCCCTTTCTTCTCCCTTTTTCTTTCCCTCATTTCCTGATTTTTCCTCTCCATCCTTCCCCTCTTGTACCCTGTTGCCCTCCCCATGCTCTCCTCTAGATGGAGAAGCTGCTGTTCCCTGCTGTAGACTTAGAGCAGTGGTACCAGGAGCTGATGGCCGGGCTGGGGACTGGCCCTGCTGCAGCCTCCCCTCGCTCCTCTCCCCCGCCTCTGCCCACCAAAGCTTTTCGTCAACTGCAGGTAATCCCCTTCTTTACTGCCCATCCCTCCCCTATCCCTGCTCCTTGCCTCTCTGGGTACCTCCTGCCAATCCATTAGTCACACAGGTCACCTTAGATTGTGGGGGGTAAGTCAAGCCAGGGCAACATGGGGTCTCTGGACCCTGAGATGGCAGTGAGGGTTTCCTCATGGGCAACCATCCTGGCATTTTGGGTAGGTGGAGAGCCAGCTTCGTAAGTCCCAAGGTGACATGATTAACTGTCCGATAGGGAGGGTTTGGTGCCTTGTGTGGGTTAGACTACGGCTGCTCTGTCCTTGGCAGCCCTCAACCCCAGAGCTTCTCACTCAGTCTGGGGGCCTAACACACTCTTGAGCCTGTTGCAGCCTGTGAGAACTGCCAGCATTCTGCTCTCCTGGTCTTTCCAGGGGTGACACTTGGAGGCAGGACAGAGAGGGACAAAGACTTTGGAGTGATAGCCCTGAGGACATGCCTAACCCTGAGTCTCAGAGTTACCATGGAGGGCCTGGGCCTACCTGAGCCTGAGCAAGCTCCTGAGCAGAGGGTTGGGAGAAGCGTTTGGATAGTCTTCTCCCCCAGGTTTCACTCCACTGACCTGCTGTAGTGCCTAAGACCCGACCATTCAAGATTCATTCCTTGAGTGAAGGCTTTGTGCCTCTAAGACTGATCTGAGTTGAAATTCCATATTCCCTTTGGGAGGAGTTTGGTTCATGTAACATGGGGTACCTCTCCTTGTGCCCAGCTCGTTAGAGATTTTTATATGTTTTGATTCATTTAATCACCATAGGACTTTGAACTAGATATTGTTAACATTTTACAGATCAAACACTTGGGCTCAGAGAAGATAAGTAATCTAGCCAAGGCCCCACAACTAGGAAGTAGCAGGGCCTATGCTGAGAATTAGGGTTCTTAACTTCAAAGACCATATTCACCAAACACTAATGCTTTGAGTGACCTTGGCAGTTACTCAGTCTAGCCATTTCCACTCCTTTTCCCAGGAAGGAATCCAAGGCCCGATTGGGGAGATGCATTGCCCAGGGTCACACAGCATGTTAGTGGCAGAGCTGGGACCAGAGGGAACCCTGGCCTCCAGTTGGTCTTCTGTACAATTCTGCCCAGGCAATGTTAACTCCTTGCATGGGTTCATTTACAAAGTTCTCTCTACCATGCAGGGTTGGACCAGGGATTGTCCCAAGAAAGAACAGTCTGGAAAGGAGGCTTGGCAGCTGCCAATATCTGCCTATTGGGCTGGCCCAGGAGGCTCAATGTTGTTGTCAACTAGAGATAGAAGCCTGGTACCTGAGCAATAACTTGGATCCCAACCAGCCTATGAGATGGAGGGTGGCGGGGGGGTGGGGGTGCAGGGGGAGGTGTGTCACGGTGGTAACAGTCGGGCAGCTGGGGCTCACCAGGCAGTATTTCTTCCCTCTAGGTTTACCGCTCCAAGATGGATGGGGAAGCAACCAGCCCTCTGCTCCGTAACCGCAGTGGCCCCCTTCCCTCTTCCTCTGGCTCTTCTTCCTCCTCCTCCCAGCTCAGTGTGGCTACCCTGGGTCGTAGCCCCTCCCCAAAGGTCTGAGGACAGTGGGTGGGCTGTGTGCATAGGAGGATGGTGGTGGTATGGTAATGGAGACTCCTACAATGGGGAAAGGCCAAATCACCCACGAAAGCCTTGGTGGGGGTTCTTTTGAGCCTCATGTCCCATTGTTCCATCTCCCTCCAGGGTGCTCTACTTGCCCAGAATGGCACAGGAAGCCTTCCTCGCAACCTGGCAGCCACACTGCAGGACATTGAGACCAAGCGCCAGCTGGCCCTGCAGCAGAAGGGTGAGTGGCTGTAATGCCAGCCCGCCTGCTTTCCTGGGGGCCCTGGATATCTGCCTCCCTGCCTTCCCCCATATCTCATTCATGCCCATACCCTTCACAGCATGTTTTTCTTTAATTGGGATCTAGGCAAGAGCAGAAAGGATTTAGATTATACGCCTAAAGGAGACTATAGCGTTTTGGGGCCAGGAGGCTGTGAGATCTTTCCTAGAGAGCCCAGCAAATAAAAGGAAATGCTTTTTTTACCTGAGTGGGCATATGTGTTGCCCTGTCTGGAGGCAGGGGGATGGACTTGACCTCCAGAAATGGTTCCCTAAGACATTGGCTCTGGAGACCCAGGAGTCCTTGTTGCTGGAGTGTATTTTGGTTGTTTTGAAAGCCCATGTCTGTGCCTCTCTTTCTTCTCACCCCCTTTGTGCCTCTCTACTCTGCCCTCTGCTGGGGTCCCCCACACCAGTCGAGTTGTTTCCTGCTGAACCCCTCTTAACCAACGACCCAGCAGGTAGACTGTTGGTCATTGAGGACATTGCTTTGGCCAGGCAGCCTTTGCCCAGGCATCTGCATGATGTATTCTGTCCAGGCCCCCACTGCCCATAGGCAGGCTCCCAGGCTGAGCTGGGGTGGACTATCTGGCTGCCTCACTCCTCAAACTGAGCTCTCCACTGCCTCAGCTGTGCTCCACCTGTTTCCCCTTCCTTCTTTCCTGCTGCTGTTGCTCTTGCTTCTGCATTGCTGCTGGTGCATTAACATCCTGGGTGTTCATGGGGCTCCCACCATCTCCTCTTTTTCCCTTCCCCAGGGGGCAGGGTGGGTGCATGCGTCCCCAGTTATTCATGCCTTTGTTGTGAGCTGCAGCCCCCTGGCCATCATGCTGCCTAGACACCACCTGGCCAGGATTAGTGCCCTGTGTGGGCTCAGGATGCAGAAGGGGTGCTAAAGCCAGACTGTGCCGCTGTGGCTGGATGGCAGGGCAGTTGGCCTTGGAACTGTGGGGGCTTCAGGGAAGCTGGTGGGGCTGAGGTGGGTGCCCTGTGTTAGCCTCTTCCTGCTCGCTTCTTCTCTCTATGATGCTGCCAGTGTCCTCCCCACACAGCTGGGTTGCCCCCTGTGACTCCCACCTGTTCCTCCTTTAGGGCAGCAGGTAATTGAAGAGCAGCGGCGGAGATTGGCTGAGCTGAAGCAGAAAGCAGCAGCCGAGGCTCAGTGCCAGTGGGATGCCCTGCATGGGGCATCCCCCTTCTTGGCAGGCCCCTCGGGCTTCCCCCCACTCATGCACCACTCCATCCTGCACCACTTGCCGGCTGGGCGGGAACGTGGGGAGGAGGGTGAACACGCCTATGACACACTGAGCCTGGAGAGCTCTGACAGCATGGAGACCAGCATCTCCACAGGAGGAAACTCAGCCTGCTCCCCTGACAATGTGTCCAGGTACCTGACCCCCACCCTTTCCTGCCTGAGGTGTCAAGCCTGCACTCCCTGACAATGGACCTACTGCCTCTGCTAGATGGCTTCTTAGCTCCTTGATGCATCCACTCTTTTTCTTCCTCCTCCAGTACAAGTGGCCTGGATGTTGGCAAGATCGAAGAGATGGAGAAGATGCTGAAAGAAGCTCACTCAGAGAAAAGCCGGCTCCTGGAGTCGAAGGTAAGGCAGATCTGGGCTTCAGAGGCAGAGGCGATGGGGCCCCAGTGCTGCCCTCTACTTGCCAAGGGCCTGCATTTTATCCCAAGCCATTTCACCCACATCATCATTGCAACATTCCCTTGAGGGAAAAAAGGTGGGGATATGGAGGCTTGGTGAGATTCATGTTTCACACCTTGAAGGAAAAGAGGAGGCAGCTCAGTAACCATTGTCCAACCATGAATTTCCTGAATGGGAACCTCTAGTCTTTATGTTTATTTCTGTGGATGTTTTCGTCACCATGGGAATTTTGATTCCTGTTTACCTGAGTGGCTGGTCATTCCTCTCAGGGATGGTTAGGAAAAGCAGCAACTGAGGGTTGAGGAATACGGACAGAAGAGAAGGCATCTGCTAGACATCCAAGCCAGAGCAGAAGTGCTGGCTTGGGGTACCTCGGGGGGCAAGTGGGGGCGGAGGGAAGTCATGTCTCCTTCAATAACCTGGAGCTGGGACACACCAATGAGAGACCAGTAGTTTATCCTGGACACAGCCAGTCTGAGGAAACCCAGGCCTTAAAAGGAGGTTAGATAAGGGACCTGTGGAAGCTGTTCTTTCTCCACCATCTGGTGATTCTGCACCTTTTGAGATGAGAGAGTAGAACCTGGAGAGCAGGAGTCAGCAGCTCCAAACATCAGGAGTAAAAGGCTTTTGGTTGTAGTCACATCAGAGGAGCACAAATTTATAAGCATCTATTGGCAAACGGGGAGGAAGGAGATGTTACTAAATTTTAAGCTGGGAAGACATGCCAGATAGAAGCTAATGGTATGAAGGTCATTATCATTGATTAAGACACATAAAAAATGTCACTGACATGCTCTGTATTTAATGATTTGTTTTACTGACTTTTAAGATGTTTTAATAATGGCTTTCATAAGTTCATTTTTCCCCCATAAAATTTGTAATTTAAGTACCAGTGTTTCTAGTTTGGAATTTCAAAGGGCCTTAGTGATTAGGGGAGGACCACTGAATATATTCACTGTCAAAAAAGTTGTTTAGATAATCAGTGTTTTAGGAATTTAGATAACAATTACAAGAGACCCATTTATTTATTGAGTGCTTCCTCCCTGTTGGAGTCAGTGATGGGTAGAGAGATCTTATTTAATTTTTATTATGATAATAGGAATATGCATTCTTGGCCCCATTTTACAGGTGAGGCAGCTGAGTCTTGGGGAATTTAAATGATTTCGTCAGGGTTCTGCAGTTCACATTGGTGGCTGAGCCAGGATTTGAAGGCAGGGCCATCTGACTTTAGAGCATTCACCCTTATCAGCAAGGTCCTTGGAGAGTTTTTTTTTTTTTAATGCTTACCTGAGGACATGCTTAGATGGGGAGGTAGGGAGGGAGTGGGAGGAGAAACATCTATCAGTTGCCTATCCCATGACTGAACCTGCAGCTCAAGCATGTGCCCTGACTAGGAATCCGACCCATGACCTCTCAGTTTACTGGATGATGCTACAACCAACTGAGTCACACCAGCCAGGGTGAGGTTGGGTTTTGAGGATGATGCCTCTGAGTGCCAGGCTGCCCGCTGAGAGGGGCGTCTCCTGTGGCTCTGCCTTCTTCTGAGAAGGGGGACCTGGGGGTGGAGGAAGAGGGCAGCAATGGGCACTGATCCCTGGCTTTGGTGGAAGGAGCAGGAGATGGAGCTACGGCGTCAAGCCCTGGAGGAGGAGCGGAGGCAGCAGGAGCGGGTGGAACGGAGGCTTCAGAGTGAGAGCACCAGGAGGCAGCAGCTGGTGGAGAAGGAGGTCAAGATGCGGGAGAAACAGTTTTCTCAGGTGAGTGGGCAGTGGGGTATGGCGGGTACTGGCTTGAGGATGAGGCTGTGGAGGGGTAGAGACATTCTAGGGCATCTCTTCTAGGCTGTAAAAGCTGCTCTACTCCAGAAAAGATTACTGTTGGCTCAGCACAAGCAGAATCCTACCTGAGACTCATTCAGTCCCAAGGAACAGGGGCTTGTTAAGCCACTGTGTTTCTATACGTGTGTATGTGTATGTTGTGAGTGGGTGGGTTGTGAGGACATGACAGGCCACCTTGCTGACATCTGGAGTCAGAGAAGATGGTCTGGATGGGCCTCTCAGAGATGGGAGCCAAGAGCCAAGTATCAGGGTGGCTCCCCTTGGCCTCTTTCAAGGGCCTCATCTCTGCTTCATGAGTCTCTGCTGTGCCTCCCTTCACTTCTCTGATGGCCTCCCATGCCTTGTGCTTCATGGCAGTCCTGACCCTCACTCTACCACACCTTTCGGCTCCAGGCCCCACCACCAGCCAGATGACCTGGCTATGACTGTTGGTTATATCTCCAAGAGAAAATTATACTAGTTTCATGTTGGGACAGGAATCCTGTCCTGTGCAAAAGACAACTCTGGACTTTTTCCTTACATAGGAGACTTGAGCAGAACGTTTAAAGGTAGGAGGAGAACATAGGTTGGGTAGGGAAATGTACCCATGTCTCTGGTCCCAGATCCCAGCCCGTGTGAGAGCCTGAGGGGCTCAGACAGGCTGTTCCTTCTGTTGGGTTTCCATAGACCTCCCCAGGGTGGGGGTCCTTTGGGATCTGCTCCCAGTAATCACCAGCTGTGACAGGTCCCTGACTTCCTGTGATGCAACAACATAAATTCCTAGGAGTAGGCTGCCTTGATTAGGTTTGAGAATTAAGAAAAATAATCAGATATTGCGAGTTTTACCTCTGTGCTTAGAATCTTTGTCAAATGCCTCATTCCCCTCTCTGTGGCCACTTGGGGGACTATCTAGCCCCCTCTCCTGGAACTGAGGCATTGCCGCAGGGACCAACAGTGTGCTGTGGGAAGTGGGTAGAGTCAGCCCATTTTGGGGGCACCCCCTGGAAGTTGTGCATTTTGTAGTATAAGAATTTTTGAGGTGGAACAAACCTTAGTGATTTTATAGTTCAAAGCCCTTGTTTTACATATAAGGAAACTGAGGCCCAGAGAAGGGATATGACCCAGACAAGGTCCTCAGGAAGTCAGAGACCAGATTTCCTATTGGGTTTTTCTTCCCAGAGCCTGTTCATATGTGACTTCTGGCTTTATTCCATTTAGCCCAGGAGGGAGAAGAGGGGCAGGAACAAGACCAGTGTGGCTGTATCTTGGTCATAGGTGGGGAAACATAGGCATAGAGTCACTCAGCAGTTTGCCCAAGCCTAGTCTGCCCAGCACAGACATGCTAGGTCTCTGCTTTTGCCACAAGCCCTGTGAAACCAGAGTGGCAGCATGGGGGTGGGGAGGGAGTAATGGCATGGGGTTGAGGACTAAAGCCTAGGGGCCTGGACAAGGAAATGATGGGGAAGAGAGGAGACTCTGCTGACTCTTCCCTCTGCTCCCAGGCACGACCCTTGACCCGCTACCTGCCAGTCCGGAAAGAGGACTTTGATCTGAAGACCCACATCGAGTCCTCCGGCCATGGTGTCGATACCTGCCTGCACGTGGTACTCAGCAGCAAGGTACTGGTGTGCATGGCCCTGGTGTGCTGGGGAGAAGCTCCCGTGGTTAGAGGCCCCTCCTCAGTTCTCAGAATAGTGGCCTCAGTTCCTGACCTAACACCAGAGGTCTCTGTCCCAGGACCTGGTATTCTGGCTTGAAGAAATGTTGAGGATAGCTCCCTGCCACCCCCCTACCCCCCTGCCACCCCCAATGAATACAGCCACAAGTGATGACACTTATGTTGCTGCTCAGGGAAGAAAGGTTTAGGGGCTGTGCTTTTGGGTCCTTCCTTACTTCTGCTTCCCACCAGGTCTGCCGAGGCTACTTGGTCAAGATGGGCGGCAAAATTAAATCATGGAAGAAGCGCTGGTTTGTCTTCGACCGGCTCAAGCGTACCCTTTCCTATTATGTGGGTGAGTTCCCACATAGCTTCCCTAAAACCAGACCCCTGGGCTCTGTCACCCAGGACAGCTGGTCTTCTGGAAGGACACCAAGCTTTCAAGTTGGGGGCCCAAAGGCTTGGCTGGATCTTATCCTTCTCCCCATCCTCCAGAAAATGTACAGGGTGTACCTAGCTCACCTCCATTTATTTGTTCATCCATTGATTTACTTGGCAATTACTAAATATCTAATAAGGTCTAGGCATGGTTTCAGGTTCTAGTGATAAGCAAGATGGCTGCAGCACTCTCCCTTGGAACTTACTGTCAGGGAGGCAGATGATGAGCATGAACTGAGAGTTAAAACCTGGTGGATAAGCTGTAGGGACGCCCAGACACTGTGACTACACAGAATCCGGTGGATCCCCACTTCAGCAAGTTCCCTCAAAGACTCCAAGACAAGCAGTTGAGCAGTGCCAAGATGCGCTCAGGACAACTTTGGGTTCAGGGCCACCGGCCCATCTTGCTCCCTTCACTCACTCTCCCGGCTTAGTTTCCCGTGCCTGGAATTCCTTCTGGACTTAGAACGTGGGATGCTTTATCACCCCCTAGTCAGAAGAGGCTGGTGTGTACTGTGGAAACAGCCAGTCCTAAGATCCTCGTGGCTCACAACCACAGAGTTTCCCTTCTTCCTCCTGGTGCCTGTTGTGTATTTTGTGGGTGGTGGGGAATCTGCTCTGCAGCAATGTTCTCTTTGCTTTAGCGCATGCCTTTCCGGAACATTGGTGGCCGCCATGGCAGAGAGTAAAGAAAAGCCTAATTGGACCTTGCATTGTTATCAGATGCCTCAGCTGGGTTTGTCCAGCCAGTCACCCAGTCCTACATGACCACAAAGCCAGGAAGAACAGTCTGGCTGGGAACCTGAAAGGAAAGGGCTGGAGTGCTTGGTGCTGGGGAGGCCCTGGCCTGGAGAGCCCTGCCTTCTCTCCCTCGTCCTCAACCAGGTGCCACTCCCTCCACGGAGTCTTCCATGAGCACATGGACCCTCCGTGTGGGGAGGCAGGAGAGGCAGAGGTACAAGTGTCCCCATGTTTATACCTGGGCTGGGAACAGACTTTGTTGGGACTGAGGGGAACAGGCCTAGGGAAAAGAGCTTCATTTTAGGCATGTTGAGGTTGAAGCACCCCAAGGACATCTAGGCTTAAGATAAAGGTCAGGATTAGAGGCAGAGTAAAAGTTGAATCTGTTGGAATAATAATAGTAATAATAATAGCAGATCACCCTTATTGACCACTTATATGAATCACATGCTATGCTGAGCGCTCTACATGCATCATTTCATTCAATCTTCATAATAATCTTTGGGAGAAGCACTGTTTCCATACCTACTTCACAGATAAAGAAAATAAAGCTGAGACTTCTGGGTAAGATGGTGGCATGGGTAAACACGGCTCATCTCCTCACACAACCACAACAAAATTACAACTAAAATATAGAGCAATCGTCATTCAGAGCCATCAAAAATCAAGTTGAATGGAAATCTGAATCTGACAACTACAGAATTAAAGAAACCACATCCATCCAGTCTGGTGGGGGTGGGGAGCGGAAACACAGAATGATCTGGTCCCTCACCCACATGTGATGGATAAAAATTTGGGAGGGTTATCTCAGGAGTGAGGAGTACCAGGCCCCCCAGCCCAGGGTTCCAGTGCCAGGAAGATAAATGCCCATAACTTCTGGCTGCAACCACCAGTGGGGATTGAGTTGGTGGAAGAAAATTCTGGAGTCCCAAGCAGTTCCCCTTAACCCACACGCAGACTTAGACTCACTCCCTCCGAGCTCTAGCACCAGGGGTAGCAGCTTGAAAGGCATGAGTGACATAGGGAGGAACTGAAGTGTCGGTATCAAGGCAAGAGCTGGGGGACAGCTTTCTGCCAAACTGGAAGGGGGGCAGGGGCCATTGTCCCTCTTATGAGCCCTCCCCCAACAACCACAGAGGCAGCAGGCAGGTGCCATACTGGAGACCCCATGAACCTGGCTAACACTGTTTGCCCCACCCTGGAGATTCCCTGAGACTGTCCCACCCAATCTATGGACCCACCCAAGGTACTTTTCTGTATGAATGACTGGTCTTGGATTATGCTTCACAGCATCCTAAATCCTCTCAAACAAGCAACAACTGGCTTCAGCTCCTAGCCCCTGTACCTCTTGATGAGTGGTCCCAGGTCTGGCACTAGCTGCAGCCAGCCTAGATTCACAGCTAGACTTTGCTGGGAATCTCCAAGCCCAGCACAAGTAGCAGCCATCTCAGACTGCTTTATAGCTCAGGTAGGGTAGCCCTGGGCAGAACATAAGTGGACTGACATTGGCCTGCACCACCCAGGAAACCCCAGAGCTTGTGTACCCAGTGGACAGCTACAGATCACATCAGAGCACCACCACCCTGCCCCTGCACAGCTGATCCTCCACGGAGGGTGGAGGTTGGTGGTCAGTGGTTCCCACTGGCACTTGCAGCTGACTGGTCTGGGTAAATTCTTCCTACTGATCTGCCAACAGTAATCAAGGCTCAACTACAAGAGGAGGGTGTACTCAGCTCACACAAAGGATACACCTTGAGTACCCAGCTTGGGTGATAGGGGAGGCGGTGCTACTGGACCCTATGGGGCACCTGCTACATTAGGGCACACTACTAAGACAGGGAGTCACAGCAGCACTACCTAATACACAGAAACAAACACAGGGCGGCTGCCAAAATGAGGAGACAAAGAAATATGGCCCAAATGAAAGAAAACAGAACAAAACTCCAGAAAAATAGCTAAACTAAATGGAGATAAGCAATCTGTCAGATGCAGAGTTCCAAACACTGGTTGTAAGGATGCTCAAGAAACTTAGTGAGGACCTCAACAGTGTAAAAGAGATAGAAATGAAGGATACACTAATTGAAATAACAAATTACAGGGAAACAACAGTAGAGTGGATGAAGCTGAGGATCAAAACAATGATTTGGAATACAAGGAAGCAAAAAACAACCAAGAAGAAAAAAGAATTCAAAAAAACAAGGGTAGTGTAAGCAGCCTCTGGGACAACTTCAAGCATTCCAACATTCACATAATAGGAGTACCAGAAGGAGAAGAGAAAGAGCAAGATACTGGAAATCTATTTGAAAAAATATTGAAAGAAAACTTGCCTAATTTGGTGAAGGAAATAGACATGCAAGGCCAGGGAGCACAGAGAGCCCCAAACAAGATGGATACAAAGTCACCCAGCCCAAGACACATCATAATTAAAATGTCAAAAGTTAAAGAGAATCTGAAAAACAGCAAGAGAAAAGCAGTTTCTTATCTACAGGGGAGTTCCCATAAGCCTGTCAGCTGATTTCTCAAAAGAAACTGAAGGCTGGAAGGGATTGGCAAGAAGTATTCAAAGAGTTGAAAAGCAGGGATCTATAGACAAGATTGCTTTACCAGCAAAGCTATCATTTAGAATCAAAGGGCAGATAAAGAGCTTCCCAGATAAGAAAAAGACTAAAGGAGTTCATCATCATCACCAAACCATTATTATATGAGATGTTAAAGGGACTTATTTAAGAAAAAGATCAAAACTATGAACACTAAAATGGCAATAAATTCATATCTATTAACAATTGAGTATAAAAAACAAACCAAGCAAAGAAAAACAGTCAGAATCCTGGGTACAGATAGCATTTTTGATACCTGCCAGATGGGAGAGAGACTGGGGGAATGGATGAAGAGGTGAGGGGATTAAGAAGTACAAACAGGTAGTTACAGAATAGCCATAAGGATGTAAAATACAGTATAGGAAATGGTGTAGCCAAAGAACTTATATGCATGACTCATGGACATGAACATGGACATGTACTCCCTCCGCCTGAGGGAGTACAGGGTGCTGGGTTGGGGGGGTGCAGCAAAGGGGGAACAATCAGGATAACTAATAGCATAATCAATAAAATATCATTAAAAGGCTCAGAGAGGTTAAGTAAATTGTTCATGGTCTCACAGCTGCTAGGAGTCAGAGCTGAGATTGAACCTGGGCAATTAGAAAAGAAAAGGCAGAGAGAGGGCTGCACTATTGTGAGGAAGGAGGAAAAGAGGGACCAGCAAAGGTAGAAGGGGAGGAGGCAGGAATCTAAATGCCAGGTACTGAGCTGGTGCTTGGCATACGTGACCTTCCTTTTATGAAACGAAGGGACACTAAGTTCAGACGGGGGTGGTAATGGGAGGAAGCCAGCCAAAGGAGTGGACATTGTAAGCAGGGGTGTCTCTATTGGTGATGGGTGCTGTAGGAAGGCCAAGAATAATTTGGAACCAAAGGTCATTCAATTCAGGCATTGGAGCCTGACAAGAGAAAGGTTTCTGCTGTATACAGGGGTGGGAACCAAATTGCACAAGATCATGGAGAGGTAGGTGGTTAGTAAGCAGAGGAAGGATTGAGTTGTTACAATGAAGCAAGGGAAAGGAGAGAATGGGCAGGGGCCAGGGTGGGGCTGGGTCCTTGTGTTGAAGAGGAAATGTTGGATGGAGATTGGGCCTGTGAAAGGGTTAGCGTCCTGGATTAGTGCTCCTTGCCTGCTCCTGCCTGCCTTGAACTTGCCATTCTCCCTGCCTTTGCCTGGACTTTCCTTGCATCTACTTGATGGAATCCCCTCTTCCATTCTGTAGACTCCAGATATTACCTCCATGAAGCCTTTCCTGGCCCCATCTTACTGAGACTGGTTCCTGTCTTTCATTGTATAACTCCTGTGTTATACGGGGTCTGTCATGTGACACAGCCAAGGGGCATAATGATGTAATGACAGATGCTCCATGGTATGTGGCGGACACTGCCACACATTTTGAATGTGTTCACTTAATACTCACAACTACCTGTGACACATAGCTGCTCTGTTGGACACCCAAGTTATGCAGTTGGTAAATGCATTCTTTCCCACTAAATTGTAAGTGCCTAGAGAAAGGTCTCTGACTTTTCCCTGGATCCCAGTGCCTGGGTCTCATTCATTCAACTCATTGAGCACCTACTGTGTGCTGGGAAAGTAGTTGTTGGTGTTGGAGGAGGTAGATCTATGAATTGCAAGGAGGGTTCAGACTCGGCCTGAGTTCTGTAGAGGAGCGTGGATGCTGTGGGAGCACAGTGAGCACAGCCATACACTAGAGTGGTGACAGTTGCAATGGGTCTTCAAGATTACTTAGGAGTTTGCCAAGGGAGCGGGCTGGAGACCATTTCAACGTATGCAGAGCAACTGTTAAGGGAACGTGAGAAGCTCAGCGTGGCCAGACAGAACCTGGGGTTGCTGTGGGGAAAGGTAGGAGACGAGGCCAGAGGAACATGTTGGCACCAGCCTGTAAATGGCCTTGGCCAAACCAAGGAGGCAGCAGGTTTCCAGTGAGGGAACCAGCAGAGAAGCTTGGGAGCTGAGGCAGCAGGGTTAGATTTGCTTTAGGAAGCTGATCCCCTCAGCATTAGGGTGGTCCAGGGGCACGTCAGGAGGCTGTAGCAATGGCCCCGCGTTGATGACTGGGGCCTGAACTGACACGGGATGGGGGAATGTGCATTCTGCCAGCCACCAACCATCTGAGCTTAGTGATTATTTGGTTTTCCTTCATGCCTCAGGCTAGCTGTCCAGGATGCCAGTTGTAGTGCCTGGGCAGTTTGCCTTTGACAGTGCCCTGTCCCTCCCGACCAGAAGTCATCCTGCTGGTAGTTTACCCACCTTCTTCCTGCCACCCCTGCTTTCGTATGCTAAATACTTCCTTCTTTTTAAAAAATATTAGACTTCAATAGTTGAATGCATTCATATACTTGAAAATCAAAATACATAAAAAGGTTTAAATTGAGAATTATGCCCTCACTCACTGTAGATAACCACTTGTATTGCTCTTTTGTGTACCCTTCTAGTGTTTCTTTAGGGGAATATAAACAAATGCAAACATGTATTCTTACTCTTTTTCTTACATGAAAGGTGGCCTGTAATACATTCCTTGTTTTCCTGCTAATTTTCTATATCAAATATATCTATGTCTAGATATTTACATCTGGATATATTCTATAGATTTGTCTCTGAATTTATACATCAGATATTCGTACATTATTCTATATAATAGCTGTCTAGTATCCCATCATGTGGTGCACCGTAATTTGTCAACCAGTCTCCATCTGGTGGATACTTGGGTTGTTTCCGATCTTCTGTGACTACAAATATTGCTGCCAGAAATGATCTTTTAAGTTAGTTATTTTGCACATGTGTAAGATAAATTTTCCTAAATGTAATCATTGGCTTAAAGGACAAACAGCAATTTTGGTAGGTATGGCCAAATCATCAAAACAGTGTGCCAGCTTATGTACGCCCACCTGCCATTTGTTAGACAGCCTTTTCTCGACATACTTGACAAAAGTGTGCCATATATCTTTTGTATGTTTTGACATTCTGATAGGTGAGAAGCGGTATCTCAGTGGAGTTCTAATTTACGTTCTCTGTAATTCTCTGTGAGCCTGAGCACTGATGTGGGTCCTGTTTGGGAGCCCTGGGAATCACCCCGTTCCCCAGGAAAACTCCATGGCAGTGAAGCCTGACCTGAAGTATGACAGGCCTCCTCAACCTGGTCCTTATTTCCTTTGCAGACAAGCATGAGACAAAATTGAAGGGGGTCATCTATTTCCAGGCCATCGAAGAGGTATACTACGATCATCTGCGCAGTGCAGCCAAGGTGAAGGGGCACAAGGGGCTGGTCATGAGGAATGGGTGGGCTGTATGGCAAAGGCCCTCTTCAGAGTCTCAGACCCATCCCTTCCTCTCTTTGTAAACTTTTCCTTCCTCTCTTCTCCCCTTCCCAGAAGAGGTTTTTCAGCTTCACTATGGTGACAGAGGTATCCCTCCCTATGTACAGTAGCCAGAACTACTGCGCATTAACACCTTCATACCCCAGTCGCCTCTGACCCTTTGCTCTCCCTTAAATCCTCCTCCTTTCCTTAGGCCTGAGGGAGGAGTGAAAGTGGATTGCAGAAAGCAGGATGCCCTCATGGGCTTGACTTTGGCTGGCTTGCCTCCCTCTCCTAAGATGACAGCATGTCTCCCAAATGGGGGTGGGCACTGCAGAAGGGATGGCTAAAAGGGGGCTCTTGAAGACTGGATTTAGTAGAGAGGATTGATAAATAGGAGATATTTGAGCCTGGTCATCTGCCTCACTGCTGTGTAAGTCAGCCTCCCTCTCACCAAGCCTCAGATGCCCGCTCTCCCTGATCTCTGGGGTCCTAGGGCTCAGCATCCCATTTGTAGCTTTTTCCACCTGCCCCTCTTTTGCAGAGAGGAGAACTTTGGTCCTCACTGGAACAGCCCTTTGTGTCTGATTTCTTTTGACATTCTTTTATGTCTGGAGGTATGAAGGAACAGTGCCCCCACAAGGCATAATATGACCTTGCCAGGGCCCAAGGATAGCCATTTGTAAGGAGGGGAATATCTTGGCCTGAGGCCCACTTGACTGGTCGTGACTAGGTTTCAGGCCTATGTAGGACTCAGCCCTTCGCTCCAGGTTGTCTTGGACAAAGAGGAGAAAGTACAGACCAGGAAGCTGGGTGGGAGAATGCTTGTGGATGTCAGGGGTAAGCCCTGTTTAGACTCTTCTCTTTTCCTCCACAGAGCCCGAACCCAGCCCTGACCTTCTGTGTGAAGACCCATGACCGGTTGTACTACATGGTGGCCCCGTCTGCGGAGGCCATGCGCATCTGGATGGATGTCATTGTCACCGGGGCTGAGGGCTACACTCAGTTCATGAACTGACTGTTGTGGGCCTCCTGGACCCATGCCTGACCACCTGCTGCTCTGCTTGCCCCTGGAGACAGAGTGACACCCTGGGCTCCAGGCCTCACTGGGTACTTTCAGAGGCCTTGGGAGAGTAGAGCATAACTGGTGCTTTTGTATAAGAAGACTTTGCAATGTTGTCTAAGGAGCTCATTCTGGGAGTTTCTGAGCTTGGGCCTCCTGAAGAATCAGTCAGATCAAAGGTAGGAAGGGGGCTTTGTAGCCTCCTGGGAGCCCAGCACTTGCAATAACCCTTCAGGGTCCTGCGCTCCTTGGCCTGTGTTCTCTTTTGTAAGGGACAGTTACGGTACCAGAATCGGCCAAAGATTCCCTCTTGCCTCAGCCCCCTTTGCAGGAGCACTGGGGGCTGAGCAGTACCACATCCAGAGTGGGTCAACAGGTCAGGCAGTGTGCCTCTCAAACCTTGCTCTCACCCTTTTGTTTTTCTGTATCCATATTTTTAAAAAAGATTTCTTTTGTTCATTTCCAGAGAGAGGGGAAGAGAGGGAGAGAAACTTCAGTGTGTGGTTGCCCCTTGCGTGCCTCCCACTGGGAACCTGGCCCACAACCCAGGCATGTGCCCTGACTGGGAAGTGAATCAGCGACCCTTTGGTTTGCAGGCTGGCACTCAATTCACTGAGCCACACCAGCCAGGGCCTGCATTCATATTTTTTATTACCTTGCTCAAGGGCCAGAGACCTCAAGTTTTATCCTTGAGGTCTGGGCCCCATCCCCTTTTTGCAGACCTATCGCTATGGTCACCATAGTAACTACTTCATTGTCATGGTTACATACTAATTACTTTGGTTCGATAGCTCAGCAGCTCAGCCCACTGCTTAAGCTGTGGGCCCATCTGAGGGTACATGTGCCATCTCTCCAGCTCAGGCCCTTGGGCATCTCATGCTGGGGGGAAGGAACCGAAAACCTCCCTGTACCAGCCGGTGTCTCTAGGCCCTGATGCACAGCCTGCTGGTCCCCTGGGCCAGCCCTCTCCCTTCCACTCGTGCCTTCCTTAGAGCCAGAAGGGATGAAGCCAGGGTATCTAGATCCAGAGAAGTGATGTGGATGATTGAGAAAGCTAGAAGGACTGAGTTTCTGACAGGGACAGAGGGCTACTCCATGAGAAAACCTGAGCAGGAGAGGAGCAGCAGAGAAGGAAGGCCTTGAAGCCCAGCTGCCCTCCTTCAGCTACAGAAGGATGATGAAAATGGAGAGCAGACGACTGGGCCTCAGCAGTCTGGCCACAGTCCTTCCTGCCTTAACACTAATCCCACCTTCCTGCTCCCTTCTCCAGCACTGGGCCGTGGTTGCTGGGTCCAGGCTGGTGATTTGCAATATTTGTAAGCATCTCAGCAGAACAATAAAGCATTTGGAGTATGTTTCTGGGAGGCCAAGTTGTGTGGGACACTGGGCTGGGGTACATGGGGTAGGAGGGTTAGGTCCTCCGCACAGAGTAGAATTTCCACTTCATTAAAATGTTCCAGGAGGGACCCAGGGCCTAACCCATGACCTCCAGAGTCCTACCCTCTCCCCATCCACCATGACTGAGGACAGGCGGGATGTATAGGAGGGCATGGGGTCTCCAGGGATGGAGAATGAAGAGGCAGGAGAAGGTGTGGACTCATGCACAGGTTCAATGAGGCAGGAGCTGGAGCCAGAGGAGCACCTGAAGGCAGATGGGGCAGTAAGGCCCATCACCGTGGCAGCAGGCTAAGCAGAAGTGCACCTGCGAGGCAGTGGGGCTCCAGGAAAGCTGTCTGGGTCCCTGAACTCAGCCGGTCACTGTAGAGGTCCAGGAGCAGTGGGACCACTCCACTGGTCCAGCCAAACCCCTCCTGGGGAGATGCATGGCCAGTGGGGAAAGAAAGACCTCTGGGGAAGGTCTCAAGTGCTTTTGGGTGTGTATGTGGGATCTCTACCCAGAGGCTCTGGCACTGCCTAGCTAGCCCCAGGGGTACCAAGGAGTACCAGTCAGGCTCCTCCCACGGAGGTTTAGAGGGAAAGTTCATGGTCAGTTTGTGGGGACAGCAGAGCCCCATAAATCCCTGTAGGATGTTGGCCCACTCACCTGAACTCCATGCTCCCCTCCGCCACCGGGTTGCCCACCGTCGCTGATGTCATACTGGGGACAAGAGGACAAGCTCTAAGATCAGTACTATCCCTAGCCCCCCATCCAGCCCTCTAGGAGGAGCGGGAAATGGGAGCCCTTAGGGAGAAGGGGCTGTGGTCTGGCGCTTGCCCCTGCAGTGCCCAGGAATAGCCACTGGGGGCCGCCACTGTCCCGGGGCCTGGACTTTGCAAAGCCTGAGAATTCCCCGCCTCACCACAGGCAGGAGCACTGCTGGGACTGGGCTCGGGGCCCGCTCACCTCGTACTTGGCTGCCTTCTGGGAGTAGACGTCAAAGCTGGTTTGGATCTAATTTTGCGCCAGCTGGAAAGCTACTTCCTGGGTCCGGGGTGAAGGAGACTTGGCCAGACCTGGACCCGCCCCCTCGAGGCAGAACCCTGAATCTCCAGAGCCCCTGCCCCAAGGGGCTCAGAGGCCTGATCCTCTCTCTCAAGGAGGAAAAGAGGCCCAGGTCCCACAACCTCCTTTCCTGGAACCACAGGTGAACTTGCTCTAATCCAGGGCCTGGTTTTGGAGGGAGAGGAGGGCTAATTCCCCTGACAGGTGGAGGTGGGCATAAATGTTTGCTGAATGGGAGGCTGAGAGAGCGAAGGAGTCATAGAAAGACGCCCTCATCCTTTGGTCGCAACTCCCCAGTACCAGGAAGGCTGGCCCTCTATACCCAGGCGATAAGGTCCTGGGGTATGCCCCATCCCTGCCTCCTACCTTTGATGACCAGGTCCTGGAGGGGGGCCCAGGCATTGGGGAAGTCCCATTGCTGGCCCGTTTTCCAGAGAGATGTTGGGATCCCGTATTGATAGGTCAGTATCTGGCTGTCCTGCAATGTTCCCGACATCACTATGACTGTGGGTGGGGGCTGGGCGGGGAGCCGGGAGGCTGGGCTTTCTAAAGCCAGATGTCACTTTCCTGGGCCTTCTTGGCTCACACCTGCCCCCTGGTGACTGCAGCGGGAAGGTCAGGCTAAGGCACAGGAGGGAGTGGCTGCCTCTTGCCAGAGGTCACTGCTCAGAGTCAGGGAGAGAGCAAGTGGTGCTGCCCCCAGTGTAACAATGTGCCCTGCTGTCCCCTCACCTCCAGGTATTTCAGAGCCTTGTCCATGACTCCTGGGTCAGAGAAGCAGCCTGCCCAGAGAGGAGCAAGGTTGGATGGGTAAAACTCTCGGTTCTTCTTTCTCTTTTCAAGGTCATAGTCAAACCAGACACCTTTCTCCTTATCCCAAAGGATGGCCTTCAGGGTGGCCAAGCACTGTTCCCGCAAGTTTCTGTACTTCGTGGCTTGAGAGTCATTCCCTGCAGTGGCACTTGGTTTAGATGGAATAACCAGAGTCCCTAACCTTAGCCTTTATAGAAGCACTCTAGAGCTGTAAGAATTTTATAAATAATTTCTGAGAGGGAGCAGGGGAATGTCTACTTGTAACTCCTCATCTCCTCCCAGAAGCCCTCCCAGCTTCCCCCTAGGCAAACCTAGCCTGCTAAGCTATCTCCTTGCTGCCCAGTCCTGTCTCTAACACCACTTGGTAACAAACTGTTCACTCTCTTGCTGAATTCTCTCTTTCCTGAGCTCCTCAGGCCATGCCTCTGCTCAGGAATGATCATTGCTATTGCTGACTGTGGCCCAGCCCTGTGATCAGCACATTCCTCTGTTGGTACTTTCTCTGCTTTATCTGAGGCTCAGAGAGAGCAGTGATTTATTTGCCCAAGGCTGCACAGCACCCATCTTTCCACCCAGGCCTCAGGGCCCTGACACCCACGGACAGGATGAAGCTCCGGGTTCCTTCGCTAGTGTGGGCTGCTTCCTCAGCCAGCCGCCAAGGAAACCTGAGCCTCAAACCTGAGCCTCATTCCACTGCTCCCCTCAAAACCTCTCTCCCACTAAAACCATACTCACTCATACAGAACTAGCAGTGAAGGAACAGAGAAATACCTGACACAGACACACAGCAAGCCCCACTCTGATCCTACCTTGCTCTCTCCCTCGGCCATGTTCACCCACATACACCTCACTGGGGAAGGGGACCTGGGCCAGAGAATGGGGGGTTCTGAGTCTCTGGGCCTGGCTTGGTGATGGTAGCAAAGACTTGGGGAGCTGGAGGAAATGGTCCCCAACCTGGGTCCTAGTAGTGGCCACTGCTTGGTGAGTACGTGCTGGTGCCAGGCTGAGTGGTCAGGGCTCCTACACACCCTGGAGCACAGCAGGGACTCAGATGCCTGCCCGTGGGGATGAACAGCCCAGGTTCCCAGTACCAGTCCTTGACTGAGCCCACAGGGCTGAGCAGCAGCAGAGACCAAGCCCAAGCCCAAGCCCAAGCTTCCTGGCTCCAAAGCCCACAGCTGCCAGTGCCTCCACTGGGCCAGCCTCCTCTGGCCTCCAGGCTCTGGGAAAGGGGGTGGGGTCTAGGCTCCCTGTGTCTTATCTCCCGACTTCAGGTGAAGCCAGACATCCTCTGCCACCCAGAGTGGTTCTCTCTGATCTACTCTCAGCCACCCCTTCATTGTGCCTGGCTGGTGCTTTCTGGAGTTCTACTACTAGTGAGCAGCCAGCAGCTGCAGGGGTGAGAGTGGTGGGGAGCCCAGAACCAGCTAGTGGCGTCGCCTGAGTGGGGGTGGGCCACACTGATGGGGCCTGGGTATACAGGGCAGAGGGTGGGGAGTGGGGTGCCTGGCTGGGATACCTGAGCTGTCCCTTTTGCCAGGGACTCCTGCTGGGTGATGGAGGGTCTGCTCCTCTCTGAGATGCCCAAGATGGTGAAGGGCATGGTGCAGAACTTCCTGGACCTGGTGCAAATGTAAGTGGGCACCTGGCACCTCCAGGCCGGGTGGAGCAGAGGCAGGTGCCACGGGCTTGGAGCTGGGTTTGCCTTGGCTATGATGGTTGGGCAGGGGCGTGTCAGCAAGTCTCCTCAGCAGCCACGGACATGTGTCCAGTGGGGCCTGCGTGTACTACCTGCAGCTCAGCCAGCCCCCACTCCTGACCCTCATGATGGACCGCTACATGACTTACACCAACGACACTGCCTTCCTACAGCGGGCACCGTCTCCTCATGCTATGCTGCAGGCTCCCCATACCTAAGACCTCCCAGGGTGGGAACAGAGAGGTGTGCCTAGGCTGAGGTGGTGCCCGGCTTCCCCCTGGGGACAACATTGGGATGTTGCCTTGGAATTGAACTTCTGGACTAAGAACAGGAACATCTCTGTGAGCTTGGGGGGAAAGAGCTACGTCCTGAATCACTATTACGTCCCTTATGGGGGACCCAGGTGAGGAACTATGGGGAAAGCCTCTCAATATCTTGTCTATTCACTCTTGTTCAGTTGTCACCAGGCCCCTGGGCAGGAGGACAAGTGATCTAGGCCCCTTTTAGATGGTGAGACTGTGCTGGGGACTTGTGTTCTTAGGAAAGGGGTCCTGATCTGTGCTCTGAGGGTGGTGTGGCCAGTATGACCCTTTCCCAGCGCTATGTCCTGTGGCCAGGCCTTATACTCTCTAAACTCTGCAGCAGTGACTGCCCGAAGGGGGAGAGGTAGTGACGAGTTGGGCAAAATGCCCTCGGTTGCATCCCCACTCTCTCAGGGGTCTAGGGGCAGGTGAGACTGTAAAGGACAAAGGAAGCTGGCAGGACACCACCATGACCCGGGGACCAGGGCCTACAGAGAGGGGAGCAGGAGAACTCTGTCCTGACAAGGGGAGAGGAGGACAGCACTATGGGAGGACTCGGAGGAGTGCAACTGTGTTGGGGCTTGCTTCCTGCAGCCCGACTTCCAGCCTGTGCCCTGCAGCACTTCCCCTGCATCCAAGGGCACTCCTTGGCCAGGGCCTGGAGCTAGAAAAGGGCACCTCAAGTCCCCTCCCCCTACTCTTCTGCTCAAACCACATCCACGTGTGGATCAAACACACTTGTTTTTAAACCTTCGGTTGCCTGAAAGATGAGCCTGGCTGAGCTGGTCCTGAGGACTGCATGCATGCACACTGGGGCTCCTGAGCACTCGCTCTCAGAACCTGCACGCTGCTGCATTTCTGCACACGGCAGCAATTTCTGCAGAAAGGGTTTAGCAGGTGCATCTGGGCCAGGCACCAGCCTGCTGCTGTGTCTGTGGTTGCCTCTTCCCACCCAGGCTGCCCAACCTCTTGTTCTCACCTCAACCACTGTGACTTCCTCTCCTTGTGGGACCAGGGCACAGAGCCAGGGGCTCCTGCCTCCCTGACTACTATGCATCTCCCTGGTAGGCTAAGGGTTCCACTGCCTCAGCCAGTATCAGCCAAATCCAGATGCTCCCTGGTGATCCTCTTAAGTCACACACTCTTTCTCCTGCACAGGCCCACCATTGATGGGATTAACAATGTTTGTAAATCACCCGGAGAGACTTTTAAGACAGAGCTGGATTCCAGGAGACCCCACTGTGGGGACTGAGGTGGACTGGAAGCTATTTCTGTGTGAAGAAGTTCTCTGCTGCAGAAGGTGGTTGGCATAAGGTAATGTGGGCTCCTTATTTGCTAGACGTTCCAATTTTTCAAAGTAAGGTAGAAATATATATATATTTTAATCTACAATATCCTAATTTTTAAGTGTTGCAATGTCCCAAATTCTGACTGTAAATCTTGGAGTGGTTCCTGTGTGCATGTGTGGAATGGTGAGGAGACTTGACCCCACTACAGAACCTTCCCTTCTCCCTGTAGTATTCCGGGACCCACCCTTGAATGAAGCTTCAGCCTGGGTGGGATGTGAACTCTCAATTATTTGGTGCCCCTCTCGGTTGAGATCCTCTGTACATATTGATATCCTTAATATGTAGAAATCTCTTACAAATCCAGAAGTCATAAAACACTGGCACACTTGGAAGACATCTATAGAATAACTATGGATGATTGATAAACATAATGTTTGTTTATTTTTCTCTGGATCTCAATCAGGACTCAGCCCATAAGGATGCAGCCTGGCTGTCCCTGGGTGTCAGTTCCCTGACCTTCTTGGATATCCTCTCCCAAGTCTCAGTGCTCAGCTTGTCTGCCCAGACTTTCTAAAGATTTTTTAAATTTATTTTTTAGAGGAGGGAAATGGAGGGAGAAAGAGAGGGAGAGAAACAGCAATGTGTGAGAGAAACATCAGTCAGTTGCCTCTCGTATGCACCCCCACCAAGGACCAAACCCACAACCCAGGCACAAGTCCTGACCAGGAATTGAACCAGTGACCTTTCACTTTGTGGGACGCCACCCAACCAACTGAGCCACACCGGTCAGGGCTGCCCAGACTTTCTTAACACGTGTATGAGTAATTCAGCTCTGGGCCCCAAATTATGCCCTCACTCAGCAAAAGCCCTGCAACTTGTTAGACTTACCATCCTTGGAGGACAGCTGGTGGTGGTATGGTTCTCATTGCTTTACCTCAAAGTATTTCTTTGAGGAAGAAGTACTAGTTTCCTTCTCAGTGTACATTCTCAGGATAGCAATGTGGCCATCATTAGAAAAAAAAAGTTGATTTTCCAGGCTCCCCTGCAGTTAGAAGTGGCCAGGAAACCAATTTTGACAAGTGAAATGTAAATGGAAGTCTCTGGAATAGGCCCCTGGGAAAAGACTTAGCTGGCTTTGCACTTTGTCCTTTGCCCTTTGCCCTCCTGCCTGCACTGAGCACAGGTGAAGTGCTTGGAACTGCAGAGGACACCTTGCAACCTCAAGGCAATGAACCTGAGGCTAAAGACCACAAGCTTAAGAGGGCAGAGCAGAAAAGGGAACCCTAGCGTACTGTTGGTGGGAATGCAGAGACATTGAAATAAAGAACAAACTGGCAGTAATTAGAGGAGAGAGGGAGGAGATCAGGGGCGAGGGGACCCTAAAGGGAAGGGTCATCAAGGAACATGTATAGAGGACACACAGATAAAGCCAAAGGGGGGTAGGATCAAGGGTGGGAGGTGGGGACACACGGGCAGGGGGCAATGGTGGGGGGAAGTGGAGACAACTGTACTTGAACAACAATAAAAAAATAAATAAAAGAGGGCAGAGCAGAAAGATGGAGAGAGACTGTGTCCTCCATGGCACCTTAGAGTCACAACAGCCCTGGGCTCTCATTATTTGAGGAAAAGAAACCCCTAAGGCACTGGTTTTCAGATTTCTGTCACTTTTGACTGAAAGGCTCTAACAGGTCCTTCTTCTGAGGCTTTCTAGTCAGTACATCTTCCTTCATTCCCATTACATGTCCAGCAGTGTTCCAATGCCCCAGAACCAGGGGTACTCCTGCCTGCCTGGCCTGACCTCAGTCCAGCTCTAGGTATAAAGGGAAGACCTATCATCTATCTATTTATCTACCTAGCTAGCTAGCTATCTAAATTCGTTGCCATTTGTAACCACTTTTCAGATAGTGCTAGGCGGATGCTCTGCCCACACTTCTCACAGCCTTGCCGTGCGGAAATCAACTCCAGACCTTAGACTTCTTGTCAGTGGTTGTGCAAACAGTTCCTGGAATCTCCTCTGGAAGTGAGTCCAGCCCGGTGCATGACTGCTGAATGGAAAGCCACACTTCCAGCTTCTGGGGTGCTGGTGACACTTTATTCCATGACCTGACTGCAAGATGTCTGCTTTACAATGATCTCTTAAACTGCTATACAATTTCCCTGTATTGTGCTATAGTTCATAATAAAACCTATTTGAAATCTGAGAAAGAGCCCATCAGCCTGTGTGGTTTGGCTCATCTGGACAGGAAGGGCTTAGGGGCTGTGAGGACTGTAGGCAGGACTGTGGCAGCAGCCTGAAGAACCAGCACATGATGGATGCAGGTCCTCAGGGAAGACAAGCAGGTGGTCTCTGACAGACCCATGGAACTCTAACACAAAGCTGTGTGTCATTCCTTCTCTTAGAATAGCTGCACACCTGCACATAAGCAGTTTCTGTTGTGGCTCAACAAAAGGGCAGCGAGGCACAAGCTCGTCTTTAACATGACAGCCCTTCACTGCTGTGAAACTCCTGCTGCACTTCCCACTCACTTTCCTCAATCGGTGCTGCATGCAAGTGTGGGAACCCAGGGCCTCAAGGGCTTCTGTGTCCAACCAAAGGGCCATGGACCTAGGCCCTCCCCCCACCCCCCGCACCTACTTGGACCCACTGCTGAGGCCAAGGCTGCCCCTGAGTGGGGTTTCAGACACTAATGCTAGTTCTGCCACATTTGGTCTCCATGAGTTCAGGCAAGTCATGTGATCTCTTTGAACCTCAGTTTCCTCATTCGAGAAGTAGGGCTGATAATATCTCTTTTAGAGGTTTATATATAAGAATGAGATGATATATTTTAGGCACACGGATAGTTAGCCAAGGGTAGTACCTGTTTTGTTAATGGGAAGAGATGCCCCAGGTAACTCCATTCCAGCAGTGAAGGGTCTAACAGAAGACTATTCTTTCTACTCCGCTGTGCAGACCTCAAATTGTGACGGGATAGCAAGAGGCTAGGGAAAGTCCTGGGCAAAAGGGATAGGGGACCTGAGACAAGAAAACTGAACAAGGCCTAACAATTTGAACAACCTACAGCCTGCAAGTGTGAATCACAACCACATCTCCTCAACCAAGAATGCTTGAGAACAAATGATTCACACCTCCCCTCCCTAACATGAGATACGTAGCATAAATTACCCTGGTCAGGGGCATAGGTAACAAAGACCCAATTAATGTCATTTTGCCAGCCAAACCAAATAACAAAAGCCCCATTAAAGCCAGATAGACCCGAGATGAAAACAAAACAGTAAAGCAGACCAAAGTATAATCTCAAACTCCCTTAAACGCTCATTTTTATGCATTAGCATATTAAAAACATGCCTGGAAGGCTGATATTCTGCTGAAATCCTCCCCTAAGATTCTTACCCTTAGAAGAGAGAGAAAACTATCAAAACACAGGACATCAGTGCAGGCTCACTCTAGAGCACACCATGCCCCTTCTCAAGCATGAACATATTACTTCCTCCTAAATATTAAGTGTCCCCATAAGACTTACAGCCAGGAGGGCAATAGACAGTGGCAGCTTGTCTTGGGCTTATCCTTGGTCTTGTCTCCAAAGTCCCCCTTTTTTCCCGACTTTGCAGTGAGCTAACAACAGCCACACCTTGGCTCACTCCTTTCCGATAATGTTTCTAGGGAGTCAAAGCAGAGCACTGTCTAGGCTCTCTCTTGTTGCTTCTTCTACCATAAGTTCTTCCTTTGTTTCACTGTCCCCAGGGTTTGTTTTTTTTTTTTTTTTTAGGATAGGATTTATTGATTGAGAGAGAGAGAGAGAGAGAGAGAGAGAGAGAGAAACATCAGTGTGAGAGAGAAACATTCATTGGTTGCCTCCCATATGCACTCCAGTGTGAATCGAAATCACAACCTAAGTATGTGCCCTGACTTGGAATTGAATCTACATTTTGGTGTATGGGATGATGCTCCAACCAACCAAGCCAACTGGCCAGGGCTCACTGTCCCCGACTTTAATAAATATACCCTCAAAATCACCTGGACTCACCCTGCTTGGGTGGTCCAGTTGGTTAGAATGTTATCCCATACACTGAAATTTGTGGGTTCAATTCCCAGTTATGGCACAAACCTAGGTTGGAAGTTTGATCCCCAGTTGGGGCACATACAGGAGGCAACCGATCAATGATGTTTCTCTCTCTCTCCTTTCCTCTCTAAAATCAATAAACATATCCTCAGGTGAAGATTTTAAAAAAATATCACCTGCACTCTTGTGCTTTTAAATCTTTCCTACACTAGGTTAACAACCCACACACTCCAGGCCGGCTCTAGGCCAGTTCTTGTCCAATAACAATATCGCATAGCTGACAAACTTTCCCAAGGGATTGACAGAAGGTATATTTAAGGTACCATCAGGCATAGGGAGGACCTCCCTGTCAGTCAATCACCACAGGGCTGCTTCTTCAGGACTGTTCATGCTCTGAACCTTGTATGACACAAATCTGTGGGCTGAAGTGGGGTAGCAGGTACCCATCTGAGCATTGCTTCCAAGAATAACTGAAGGTCAGACAAACAAAGATCAGCCTCAAGGCAACAGAATAAGACTGTCCTGTGGTGTCTTGCCACATTCTGGTTTGAGTCCAGAAGAGCCTTTTGCTTGGCTCAGCCAATTTCATGAGTATGAAGATGGGAAAGAGGGACCCACTCAAAGAAGCACATCCAAAGGTCTTCAGTCAGCATAGGGGAATGAAGACTCTTGTCAGAAACATGGGGACTTTTATCATAGCAAACACTTCTCAGATGAGGGGAGAAAGAGGGATTCTCATCATTCGTCACAGGTGATGGCAGGTGATGCTAAGCATGAACATCGATCACATTCCTCACAGCCTTTCCAGTGTGGAAATCAATTCCAAACCCCAGACTGGCTCAAGCAAATGCTCCCTGCAAGTGCTCATACAGGCCAGCATGGTGTGAGACCACCCAGGGAAAGTAATGCTCCACATCTTCCCATAGAGGGCAGCCTGTAACACCCACAGCTTCTGCAGGTGGCTGGAATGCCTCTGACAGCAGCTTCTCTGCCCTTCCACTCCTGTGGATTCTTGCAAGAAAAATGTGGTTTGGTCAGCCTGAAGAGGGTGGGCCTGGAAGTATCTTCTGATGTGGCAACTTCCAGGCTCTGCTCCAGAGTTGGCAAATAAGTGAAGGCTGCTCAGGCCACATGAGAGTGGAGGAGTTTATTCTTAAGGTGGAGACTCATTGATATGTATAAGACAGACAGGCCTACAGCACAATTCTTACTTAACAAGCATACAAAATATCTTGTTCCTTCAGATTATGAAAAGCTCAAAGAATATGGAAAAGTTTAGAGTATAAATATAAGGAACATAAGTATGCCTACCATCTAGCTTTGTCCTACTTTCTTCAGATTTTGTTTTTAGAACTGAAATATAACAGGTCCAACTGACACATCCTGTCCACACTTTTCTGCTTTCACTCCTGCACCCCAGGTGAAATTTCCCTCCTAAATTCGCAGTTGACCATTCCTATGTATGTCTTTATACTTTTACCATACATATTTACAAATTATGTATAGCATTGCTTTGCATGTTCTTTTTTTATTGTCATGAACACATGTAACATCAAATGTACCCATTTTCACCATTTTTGAGTGTACGGTTCAGTGGTATTAAATACATTCATGTTGTTGTACAACCATCACCACTATCCATTTCCAGAACTTTTTCATCTTCCAAAACTGAAACTCTGTGACCATTAAGCAATGACGTTTTTATTCCGCCCCCCACAGCCCCTGGCAACTACCATTTTACTTTCTATGAATTTATGGTTCTTCATATAAGTGGAATTATATAACAATTATCCTTTTGAGTCTGGTTTATTTCACTAAGCAGAGTGTCTTCAAGATTTATCTATGTTGTAGCATGTGTACTTCCTTTTAAAGGCTGAATAATATTCTCTTGTATATATATGCCACATTTTGTTTACCCATTTATCTGTTGATGGACATGGGTTGTTTCCACATTTTGGCTATTATGAATATGCTGCTATAAATATGAGTGTACAAATATCAGCTCAATTACTTGCTTTTAATTCCAGAACTAGAATTGCTAGATAATGTGGTAATTCTATGTTTGATTTTTTGAGGAACCATTGTGTTGCTTTGTATAATTTAAAATTTTATGTGCAGGATATTATGCAGCATCATTTGCTATCTGCTGCCCTATATTTATGAGATTTAGGCATGTTCAAACAGGAATGTAATCTAAGAGTCTCAATGTATTTTCACTACGAAGTACAGTTATTATTTGGATTTATTTTATCATCTATTTTGATGTTTTCATTTGTTTGTTTTCCTTCTTTTTTTTTTCCTATTCTTACCAAACTTATTGAGCCTTTTGATCAATGAATCCAGGAGCTGGTTCTTTGAAAAGATAAACAAAATCAACAAGCCTTTAAGCAAACTCATCAAGAAAAAAGAGAGAGGACCCAAATAAACAAAATCAGAAATGAAAGGGGACAGATTACAACTGACACCACAGAAATACAAAGGATTGTAAGAAATTATTATGAACAACTATATGCCAAGAAATTTGAAAGCCTGAGTGAAATGGACACATTTCTAGAAAAATATAACCTTCCAAAACTCAATGAAGAAGAAGCCCAGTAACAGCTGATGAAATCAAAGCAGTAATCAAAAAACTCCCAGAACACAAAAGCCCCGGACCAGATGGTTCATAAGAGAATTTTACAAAAATTTTCAGGAACAGCTAACCCCTATCCTTCTTAGACTGTTCCAAAAATCCAAGAAGATGGAAGACTCCCAAACTCTTTATGAAGCCAGCATCATCCTAATTCCAAAACCAGATAAAGACACAACAAAGAAAGAAAACTACAGGCCAACATTGCTAATGAACATAGATGTTAAAATCCTCAACAAAATATTGGCAAACTGTATCCAGCAATCCTTTGAAAAGGTCATACACCATGATCAAGTGGGATTCATCCTAGGGATGCAAGGAAGGCACAATATTCACAAATCAATAAATGTAATAAACTAAAGGAAAGACAGAAATCACATAATCATATCAATAGTTGTGGAAAAAGCATTTGATAAGATACAGCCCCCATTTATGATAAAAAACACTCAGCAAAGTGGAAGTAGAGGGAGCATTCCTCAACATAATAAAGGCCATATATGAGAGACCTACAGCCAACACCATACTTAACAGGCAAAAACTAAAAGCTTTCCCACTAAGATCAGGAACAAGACAAGGATGTCTGTTTCACTACTTCTATTCAACATAGTATTGGAAGTCCTAGCCACAGCAATCAGAAAAGAAAAAGAAATAAAAGGCATCCAAATTGGAAAGAAGTAAGCAAGACTGTCATTGTTTGTAGATGACATGATAGTGTACTTAGAAAATCCTATAGGCTCTACCAAAAAAACTACTCAACCTAATAAGTGAATTTGGAAAAACAGCAGGATTCAAAATCAAATCCAGAAATCAAAGGCATTTTTGTACACCAACAATGAAATATCAGAACCAGAAATCACGGGAAAGTCCCATTTGCTATAACAACAAGAAAAATAAAATACCTAGGAATAAACCTTGCCAAGGAGTTAAAAGACCTGTACTCAGAAAACTACACAACACCAAAGGAGAAAATGAAGGAAGACACAAACAAATGGAAGCATATACCATGTTCATGGATTTGAAGAATTAATATCATCAAAATGTCCATACTACCCAAAGCAATTTATAGATTCAATGTAATACCTATTAAAATACCAATGACATATTTCACAGATATAGAACAAACATTTCAAAAATGTATATGGAACCACAAATAACACTGAACAGCCTCAGCAATTTTTAGAAAGAAGAACAAAGTAGGAGGGATCACAATACCTGATATAAAACTATATTACAAGGCCACTGTAATCAAAACAGTCTGGTACTAGCATTAGAACAGACACATACCAATGGAACAGAATAGAGACCTCAGAAATAAAACCAAGTCTCTATGGTCAATTAATATTCAATAAAGGGGGCAGCAGCATAAAATGGAGCAAAATATCCTCTTGAACAAATGGTGTTGGGAAAGCTGGACAGCTACATGCAAAAAAAATTAAACTTGAGCACCAACTTACACCATACACAAAAAAATAAACTCAAGATGGACAAAAGACTTAAATATAAGCCTAGAGGAGAACATAGGCAGGAAAATCTGAAATATTCCACACAGCAATATTTTCACAGATACGTCCCCTAGAGCAGGGATATAAAGGAAAGAATAAACAAATGAGACCTCATCAAAATTAAAAACTTCTGTACAGCTAAAGAAAACAGTAGTAAAATGAAAAGGGAACTAACAGAATAGGAACATATATTTGCAAATGATACCTCAGACAAAGGTTTGATCTCCAAAATATATAAAGAATTCACACAACTCCACTCCAGGAAGACAAACAATACAATTAAAAAATGGGCAAAGGGCCTGAACAGAAATATCTCCAAGGAGGACATACAGAGGGCCCAGAGACATACGGAAGGATGCTCAGCATCACTAGCTATCAGAGAGATACAAATTAAAACCACGATGAGATACTAATTTACACCAGTCAGAATGGTCATCATAAACAAAACAACAAACAACAAGTGTTGGAGAGGTTGTGGAGAAAAGGGAACCCTAGTGCACTGTTGGTGGGATTGCAGACTGGTACAACCACTATGGAAAACAGTATGGAATTTTTCTCAGAAAACTAAAGATGGAACTGCCTTTTGACCCAGCAATTCCACTGCTAGGATTATATCCTAAGAACCCTGAAACACCAGTCCAAAAGAACCTATGCACCCCAATGTTCTTAGCACAATTTACAACAGCCAAGTGCTAGAAGCAACCTAAGTGACTACCAGTAAATGAGTGGATAGAAAATCTATGGTGCGGACTCTGGTCTCTCTTCCGGCCAAGATGGAGGCATAGGTGGACATGCTGTGACTCCTCTCACAACCAAGATTAAAAACAACAAAAATATAGAACAACAACAACAAAAAAGCCAACCAGGACAGAGAGAAAATTGAATTGTATGGAAGTCCGACAACGATTCACCCAGACTAGTAAGAGGGGCGGAGTTGGTGACCTGCAGAGTCAGCAGCTAGAGGAGGGGTCGAGGTGGGAGAGGACGGTGGCTGGTGGTCCCAGGCGCCCAGTCACTCCAGGTGCACAGGTGGCAGCATTGCTGAATGCGAGGAGACCAAGTGGGGAGCACAAGGCAGCTGACCGCAGACACATATTCGCACACAGATAAACCAGGCGAAAATGGGCAGCAAGACAGACTGTGAGACCCAGGGCCCCAGCACCAGGAAGTGAAGCCTAAAAGCACCCATTGAAAACACTTGTAAGGGCTGAGGTGCCGGGAGTCCCAGCCTCACAGGAGAGTTTGCTGGGGAGACCCACTGGGTCCTGAAGGGTGCACAGTCCCACCCACATGGAAATCAGAACCAGAAGGGCCTAATTTGCTTGGGGAAAGTGGCTGAAGGGACCGGAATCCACGAGAGAGCATGGAGCAAGCGCCATTGTTCCCTCTCGGACCCTGCCCCCACATCCAGCATCACAACCCAGCAACTGAGCTGCCCCACCCTGGTGAACGCCTAAGGCTCTGCCCCTCATTACATAACAGCTGCGACCAGGCTCCCCTGCCCCCCCCCCAAAAAAAAAGAAAGAAAAAAAAACCCCAAACCAAGGATGGCTCAAATGGGAGAATAGATCGGGGCCCCAGAACTAATGCATCTAAGCAACCAAGAGGTAGCCAAGCTATCAGATGCACAGCTCAAAGTACTGGTAGCTAACCTATCAGAAGCACAGTTCAAAGCACTGGTGATTAGGAAGCTCACAGAATTGGTTGATTTTGGTCGCATATTAGAGGAACAAATAGAGGCTACACTAAGTGAAATGAAGGAAAACGCACAGGGAACCAATAGTGATGGGAGGAAAACTGGGACTCAAATCAATGGAGTGGACCAGAAGGAAGAAAGAAAGAAACAAACAGAAAAGAATGAAGAAACAAGAATTCAAAAAAATGAGGAGAGGCTTAGGAACCTTCAGGACATCTTTAAACATCCCAATATCCGAATTGTAGGGGTACCAGAAGGAGAAGAGGAAG
>PVKU01007173.1:0-91755 GCA_004027475.1 Anoura caudifer
TTTTTTAGGTAGGCCTGTATTGCTATGAACTTCCCTCTGAGGACTGCCTTTGCTGTGTCCTATAACTTTTGGGTTATTGTGAGTTCATTTTCATTTGTTTCCAGAAGCTTTTTGATTTCTTCCCTAATTTCATTCTTGACCCATTCATTGTTTAATAGCATGCTATTCAATCTCCATGATTTTGAGTGTTTTGGGTTTTCCCCCTTGATGTTGGTTTGTAGTTTCAGTCCCTTGTGGTTGGAGAAAATGCTTGGTATGATTTGAATTTTCTTGAATTTGTTGAGGCTAGTTTTGTGTCCTGTCATGTGGTCTATCTTTGAGAGTGTTCCATGTGCATTTGAAAAGAATGTGTATTTAGTTTCCTTGGGATGAAGGGCTCTCTATATATCAGTTAAGTCCATTTCATCTAGAGTGTTGTTCAATGCCACAATATCTTTGTTGATATTTTGTTTGGAAGATCTGTGCATTTTTGAAATGGGGTGTTAAAATCACCTACTGTAATTGTGTTGCTGTCAATATCTTTCTTGAAGTCCTCTAAGATTTTCTTTATGTATTTAGGTGCTCCTATGTTGGGTGCATATATATTTACGATGTTTATGTCTTCTTGGTAGATTCTTCCCTTGAATATTTTGAAGTGACCTTCTGGGTCTCTTTTTCTGGCTCTTCTTTTGAAGTCTATTTTGTCTGATATGAGTATTGCTACCCCGTTTTTTTTTTTTTCCTGCCCATTTGCTTGGAAAATTTGTTTCCAGACCTTCACTTTGAGTCTGTGTAGGTCTTTTGTCCTGAGGTGGGTCTCTTGTAGGCAGCATACGTGTGGGTCATGCTTTCTTTCTATTCAGCTACTCTGTGCCTTTTGATTGGAGCATTTAATCCATGTATGTTTAAGGTTATTATTGATAGGTACTTATTCACTGCCATTTTCATACCTGTGTATGAAAAACATACACAGGTATGAAAATACCTCTCTCTCTCTCTCTCTCTCTCTCTCACTCTCTCTCTCTTTTCCTTCCTTTCCTTAAAGCAGTCCCTTTAGTATCTCTTGCAGAACTGGTTTGGTAGAGGTGTATTCTTTTAGACTTCTTTTGTCTGTGAAGCCCCTTATTTTGGCCTTCTATCTTGATTGAAAGCCCTGCTGGGTAAAGTAGTCTTGGTTGCAGGCCTTTGGTTCTCATTATTTGGAATATTTCTTGCCATTCTCTTCTGGCTTGGAGTGTTTCCATTGAGAAGTCAGCTGCTAACCTAATGGGGGCTCCCTTGTATGTTACTTCCTTTTTCTCCCTTGCTGCCTTTAAGATTCTCTCTTTGTCTTGGAATTTTGCCATTTTAATTATGATGTTTCTTGAAGTGGGCTTCTTTGGGTTTCTCTTGATTGGGACTCTCTGTGTTTCCTGGATTTGTGTGACTTTTTCTCTCATCAAATTAGGGAAGTTTTCCATCATTACTTTTTCAAATAGGTTTTCTATCCCTTGCTCTTCTTCTTGTCCTTCTGGTATCCCTATTATACGGATATGATTCCATTTCATATTGTCTTGCATTTCTCTTAATCCCTCTTCATTTTTTCTGAGTCTCTTTTCCTTTTCTTGCTCTTTCTGGGTGTTTTTTTCTACTTGGTCCTCCAACTCGCTGATCTGATCTTCTGCTTCATCAATTCTGCTTTTCATTCCTTCCACTGTATTCTTCAGTTCAGGAATTGTATTTTTCATTTCCTCTTGTCCCTTGTTGATAGTTTCTATTTCCTTTTTCATGTTGATATAGTTTGTGGTGAGTTCATCGTAGCTTCCCTGTAGTTTCTGGTAGCTCATTGAGAGCTCATGGAGCTTCCTGACAACCATTGCTTTGAACTCAAAATCTGAAAGTTGAGTTACCTCTGTTTCATTTAGCATTCCTTCTGGGTCTTCCTCCTGTTGTTTCATTTGGGGATTGTTTCTTTGTCTTCCTATTGTTTGTGAGGCTCTTCTTGTCAGCCTCAGCTTCTTAAATTGATCTGTTCTGGCTCCCTGGGTTTATTGTGTGAACTTCTGTGGTAGAATATCTGTGAGATTCAGTGGTGCAGTCTCCTTCGGGAATCCTGGTGTTCACAGCTTCCACTGTCTCAGCTGTTGATATGCCCCATCTTTGGGACCAACTCTGGTTTTTTCACAGTTCCAGGGTTTTTTTTTTTTGTTTGTTTGTTTGTTTTTTGTCTCATTCATGGGTATTTAAACAGAGAAAAGAGGAAGAAAAAAATGAAAAGAAAAGAAAGAAAAGAAGGAAGAAAAAGAAAAGAAAAAAGAGGAAGGAAGAATAGAAAGGATTGGAAAGAAAGGAAGAAGGAATAAAACAGAAGTAACAAGAAGCATAAGGAGTTGAGTGGTAAAAAAGGATAAAAATAATGAAAAAAATGAAAAAAAAAAACCCCAAAACCCAATCCCACCAACTTTTGCTGTTATCATTCTTGCCAAGCCAGTTTTTCTGGTCTTGCTGGCTGCAAAGGCTGAGGGGTTACTGTACCGATTTTCTCCCTGTTCAGGACTCAGTTAACTTTGGGCTACTCATCAGAGCTAGCCCCTGGGCGTCTCTGCACAGGGCCTCAGGCATATGTTCTGAGGCGGAATATGTGCCTACCCAAGTTGCACACAGGCTCTTATGATCTCCCAGCCGTTCATGCCAGGGTGCCGACTGTTGCACGGGCGCTGATTGATCACCACGCAGGTCCCCGATGGTGCATGGGTGCCCAGCAACTGCCACGCAGGTTCCTGGTGTTGCGTGGGTGCTGACCGATCGCTGTGTGCTCTTAACGATCATCGTGCAGGTCCCCCAGTGGCGCGCTGGCATCAATGCATCCCTGTGCAGCCATCCCCAATGGCGCACCGGCGCCAACTTGCAGTCCTTCCAGGGCTGTGAGACCTTAACTCCTCTCTGTGAGATTTCACGCAACCAGGTTTATCCCGGTGCTGCTGAAACCTTGTTTGGCTGGGCAGGGAGAGCTTGACCCAGCTCCCTCCGTACAATTTTGTGGCAAGTGCTGTTCTGGGGCCTCAGCCCCAGGTCTGGTTTCTGCGCTGCTTGAGTACTCTCCTTACCATCTGTTTTTTCAATGTCCGCTGCAATTTTTGATATCCTTTTTTCAAATATGCTGTGTTTCTGATGTCTGTTTGCTCTGTTCTGCCATAAATTGGCCAGGCTTTTCTCCCCTGTGTCGGGGGAAGTGGAATGTGCTTCCTCCTACCACACTGCCATCTTCCTTCTCCACATTGTGTAGTTTTCTGAGTACAGGTCTTTTACCTCCTTGGTTAGGTTTATTCCTAGGTATTGTATTTTTCTTATTGCAATATCAAATGGAATTTTTTTTCTGATTTCTGTTTCTGATATTTGATTGTTGGTGTACAAAAATGGCTTTGATTTCTGGATGTTAACTTTGTATCCCGCTGTTTGGCCAAATTCATTTATTACGTTGAGCAATTTTTTGGTGGAGTCTATAGGGTTTTCTATGTACACTTGCATGTCATCTGCAAACAATGACAGTTTTGTTTCCTCTTTTCCATTTTGGATGCCTTTTATTTCTTTTTCTTGTTTGATTGCTCTGGCTAGGACTTTCAATACTATGTTGAATAGGAGTAGTGAAAGTGGACAACCTTGTCTTGTTCCTGATCTTGGTGAGAAAGTTTTTAGTTTTTGTCCATTGAGTATGATGTTGGCTGTAGGTCTCTCATATATGGCCTTTATTATGTTGAGGAATGCTCCCTCAATTCCCATTTTGCTGAGTGTTTTTTATCATGAATGGGTGCTGTACCTTATCAAATGCTTTTTCTGCATCTATTGATATGGTCATGTGATTTCTATCTTTGTTTTTGTTTATATGATGTACTGCATTTATTGATTTGCAAATATTGTAACATCTTTGCATCCCTGTTATGAATCCCACCTGGTCATGGTGTAGTATCTTTTTAATGTGTTGGTGGATGCAGTTTGCCAATGTTTTGTTGAAGATTTTAGCATCTATGTTCATCAGCGATATTGGCCTGAAGTTTTCTTTCTTTGTTGTGTCTTTATGTGGTTTTGGGATTAGGATGGTGCTGGCTTCTTAAAAAGAGTTTGGGAGTCTTCCATCTTCTTGGACTTTTTGGAATAGTCTGTGAAGGATAGGGGCTAGTTCTTCCCTAAATGCTTTGTAGAATTCTCCTCAACAAGTGTTTTTGAGAGTATGGAGCTGCCAGGGCGTACCCAGAACTAAAAAGATTTGAGATGTATAGAGCTCTCTGGTAGTGAACACATGTTTTAGATACATTCAGATTCAGAAAATGGTTATACTGCATAACTTTGGGCTTGTTGCTTAACCTCTCTAAGCCTCAGTTTCTTTCTCTGCTAAAGGGGACAAATTACCATATTACGTCATAAGACAAAACCTTTAGGCTAGTATTTGATTTCCACTAGACCTTAGTAAATAAATGACCATTTATGTATAAATTGGTCACTGCCCTAAAGGTGGTAACACAGTGAATCTGGACATTATTTTTGCTGAAAGCTTCCACTTTACAGATAAGAAAACTGAGACCCAGAAAGGGAGATTTTTTTTTTTTTTTTTACATAAAATGATGACAGCTAGCACATGACAAAGTTGGGATGAGAACTTAGGTTTTCTGACCCCAAGTTCTATGTTCTTTGCAATATTATGCTTCCTTTCATGATCTGCAACTTAAGTCTGACTGGGAAGGAAAATCAACCATATCTGAAATAATTAGACATTAAAGACAAAATTTCCAGTCTAAGAGCTCTGGATTCCAGAAGGACACAGGAGTAGGTAAGTAGGATTATCCTTTATAATGACTATAACACTCATGCAGACTCTGTGATGATCCAAAAACTTGTGCTGGGCACTGAAGGAAATGAGTGGAAGATTTATGGAAATAGTCTTGGGGCTCAGTTCTTTTAGTGCTGAGGAGTAGTATTTCAAGATGGAAGTTAGAATCTTGAAGTTTATTTGAAGACATCAGACACAGAAGAGGAAGGAGAGAACATTTTTTGAGTGTTGACCAGTTTTGGGCATAGTGCCAGGCGATTCCACACACGTTTTCTGGTTTTAGTGGTCTTACTGACTTTAGTATCACAGGAATTTTTCCATTTATAGGATAGTAGATGAGAACAATGGAGGATTTAACCACAGGATGGCCTACCATGCTGCCTTCAAAGGTCATGTTATTGATGAATGTTTAATGGTAGAGGAAAATATCCATGAACCATTCTTAAATTAAGAAAGTAGATTATGGCCCTGGCTTGGTGACTCAGTTGGTTGGGGTATCATTCCATATACCAAAAGGTTGTGGGTTTGATTCTAGGTCAAGGCACACACCTAGGTTTAAGGTTAGTTCCCAGTCAGGGTGTGTGTATGGTATGGAACTGATTGATGTCTCTCTCATATCCATGTTTCTTTCTCTCTCTTTTCCCCTCTCTTCCTTCCCCTCTCTCTAAAATTAATAAACATATCCTCAGGTGAAGATTAAAGATGTAGGTTATGAAATAGTGTATACACTATAGATGCCAATTGTACTTTAAAACAAATGTGTGTATGCATGGAAAAAAGAATGGAAAACTATATATCAGAATAATAACTGGTTATTTCTAGTGTTGGGATCAAAGATGATTTTAATTTATTTTTTATCTGTATTTTTTACTAGTTCCTAATTTACAAATAAAGGTGTTTTGTTTTTTGAATGGTAGAGTTGATGTGGTCAACAAGTATTTATTAATAAGTTCCTTGTGCCTGAGAGCCATCACCGAGAAAATGAGTAAAGATGGAGGTTCTGCCCTCATGGAAGTTTTATTGCAATTCTGGAGAAAACCTACACATATGGCAAGTTTTTTTTTTAATGATGGTAGTTACTGATAGCTATTAACTATTTTACTATTATGCCACTGATTAGATTATGATAGAAGATTTGTACATTTTTAATAATGCATTATGACCATCTATATGATTTATGTATATTGTTTCACTGAATCCTCCCAAAAGACTCACTCAGTACTTTTTCTATTGTTCAAGTACAATTGTCTCCATTTTCACCCCACTGTGCCCCCCTCTCCACCCACCCCACCTACCACCCTCAAACCTACTCAAACCTGTCTTCTTTGGCTTTGTCCATGTGTCGTTCATACATGTTCCTTGATGGCCCCTCCCATTATCCCCTATTATCCCTCTGCCTCCTCCTCTCTGATTACTGTCAGATTGTTCTTTACTTTAATGTCTCTGGTTGTATTTTGCTTGTTTGTTTGTTTTGTTGATTAGGTTCCACCTATAGGTGAGGTCGTATGGGATTTCTCTTTCACTGCTTGGCATAATACTCTCCAGATCCATGCATGCTGTCATGAAGGGTAGGAGTTCTTTCTTTCTTTCTGCTGTGTAGCATTCCATTGTGTAAATGTCCCGTAGTTTTTTGATCCATTCATTTACTGATGGGTACTTAGGTTGTTCCAGCACTTGGCTATTGTGAATTGTGCTGCTATGAACATTGGGGTGCATAGGTTATTTTGAATTGGTGTTGCAGGATCCTTAGGGTATAATCCCAACAGTGGAATTGCCAAGTCAGAGGGCAGTTCCATTTTTAGCTTTCTTAGGAAATTCCACACTTTTCCACAGTGGCTGCACCAGTCTGCACTCCCACCAACAGTGCACTAGGGTCCCCTTTTCTCCACATCCTCTACAATGCTTGTTGTTGATTTGTTTATGATGGCCATTCTGACTGGTGTGAAGTGGTATCTTACTGTGGTTTTAATTTGCATCTTTCTGATGGCTAGTGATGCTGAGCATCCTTTCATATGTGTCTGGACCCTCCGTATGTCCTCCTTGGAGAAGTGTCTGTTCAAGTCCTTTGTCTGTTTTTTAATTGGGTTGTTTGTCTTCCTGGAGTGGAGTCATGTGAATTCTTTATATATTTTGGAGATCAAACCTTTGTCTGAGGTATCATCTGCAAATATGTTTTCCAATACAGTTGGTTCTCTTTTGATTTTAGTGCTGTTTTCTTTAGCCATGCAGAAGCTTTTTGCTTTGATGAGATCCTATTTGTTTATTCTTTCCTTTATGTCTCTTGCTGTAGACTCCACCCAGAAACTACTCTACCTAATAAGTTAATTTGACAAAACACAGAGTACTTATTAGTAGTCTCATTTTGTGGATGGGAAAAATGAGGCTTAGAAAATTTGGAAGTGGCAGAGCCAGGATTGACTCCAAAGTTCACATCTTTAACCACCAGTTAATGTTACCTCCTTGCTTAGCTGGCAAATCACATAGTACTCATTGCCAGTGAGGAATTATAAGAATTATCAGTTGAAGAGGAATAGATCATTGCAGCCTGGCTAAGAGAAGGGAGAAAAAGATCAGGCATCTCATCTCAGACTTAGCATGGTGGGAAATAAAATCCCAGTCCACCTTCCACCAAGATTCTTGTTACTTATCAGTGAACCGAGCCTGATGCTTCTGAATCATTCTCACAGCGTTACTGAGTGCCTCTGGACCAAAAGCGCAAACCACTTGCAAGATTATGTAAGGGGCAGGCCAACATTGGAGGAATGTCTTGGGAAGCTTTCTTTTTTTGCTCATCTCTAATTAAAAACTCTGGTTACCCTTGTGAAGATTTTAGCTGAGATTTGGGAGAATGTGGCTCTGAAAGACAGTACCTCTCCCTGGCCTGGCTGAATCATCTTTCAGTTCACAGCATGCACTGGGTCTGTGGTGCCCACACAATGGCAAGAATCCACAGTGGCCACAGTAAATGCTGTGGAATGTGTGTGTTTCATCTTTTTCAGGAACGTCATGTGGCATTTCCTGAGTTCACCAGCAGCTTACTGCCCCATCTGAGTTTCCAGACTAAATATCAGTGCTCAAGCCACATGTGTTTATGGTATATAATAAATCTCCATTTGTCATAATGGTTTAAATTTAAAAGAAAAAGAAAGGTGAGCTGTGATGTAAAAAAAATTGGCTGTTATAAATTAACTTTCTCGGAGTTTCAGGTCAAGCCCAATTTATTAAGGGGGATAAAAAAGATAGAAACCTGGTCTGTGATCACAATTGTGATTTATCCACACCTTGAGTGGGTCCTCCTTTGGACCTTTTCTTGAACCACAGCTGGCTTGGTTTATACAGGACCTGCTGGGAGCTGAGGTCGTAATGAGAAACAGTTATTCTTTCAAATTACTCACAAGAAGAGGGCTCATTTTATCAAGTACCCTCCTTAATTTGATTGTAAGGCTTTTAATATTTATTTTTTCTGCATTAATCATGCCATATCTTTGTGGCAAGTATAAACACAGTGGTGAAAGACAGCATTTAAAAGGAAAAAAACACTCAGAGGACAAATGTTTCTCTAGAGGTGGCCTGTTGGGAGCCCTTAACAGATAATTAAGAAAGTTATTTTGGGTTTGATAAAAATGTTGTGAACTTTTCCAAAGACTCTTCTTCAAAAGCAGGATGGCATTTAATATTTTTTCAGATTAACCTTTAGCAGTGACAAGGGTGTCCAGTATTGACTCCCCCCCGCACCAACCAGTAAGGCTTTGGCAGCATTAGCCAGCACATTCATTCTATGGAGCAAGGCCCCCTCTGTGCCCTGGCTTTGCCCAGGGAAGAGATCAGGGAGTCCCTTCTCCATCCAAGATGGAGGAACTCTTTTATTATTTTTTTATTTTTCCAAGCCTTGCGCAAGCATCATGGAAGATAATTTTGTTGGTATTTATAATTGTACATATAGCATATTTACTAGCATTATTCTAAAATCTTACCCAATTCTATTGACTTGGTATTACTTAAACCTTAAACCTCCTTTTACACTATTTTTTAAAGCTTTATTTATTTTTTTTATTATTGTTCAAGTACAATTGTCTCCATTTTCCCCCTGCCACTCAATTGATGCATCCACTGTGGAAAACAGTATGGAATTTCCTCAGAAAACTAAAAATGGAACTGCCTTTTGACCTGGCAATTCCACTGCTGGGATTATACCCTAAGAACCCTGAAACACCAATTCAGAGGAGCTCTTTTATTTACTAAACTGGAGTTGTATCTAGCAGTCTAGGACCCAGCCTATGGTTTCTTCTTTGCTAGATTCTTTCTTGTGTGAACAACCAGCAAAATCATAAACAATGAAAGACAATGAAGGAGAGGTCCTGTTTTCAACAAGGTCTCCCCAGGTGGTTTTCTGCTTCCCAGGCTTTTTTGAATGCTCTGTGTTCTTAAGAAGGACAACTCAGAACCAGATGCTGGGTGGTCTATTGCAAATAAACAAACATTTTTATATACCTTAATGTTATTAAAATTTGCAGTACTTTAATCTCTTTGATGTCTGACCTATAAGAGAAATCTAAATACACATTGGAACTATGTATACTGTGTTGTGTAGGCCTATCTGAGATGTAGTCTCCATGAAGTTCATGTCCATGGGTCATTCATTTAAGTTCTTTGGCTTCTATACATTTTCTATACTGTTCTTAACCTCCCCCTGTCTCTTTTCTACTTACCATTTATGCTACTTATTCCCTGCACCTTTTACCCCATTCCTCCTTCCCCTTCACTGCTGGTAACCTTCCATATGATATCCATTTCTGTAATTCTGTTCCTGCTCTAGTGGTTTGCTTAGTTTGTTTTTGTTTTAGGTTCAATTGTTGATAATTGTGAGTTTGTTGTAATTTTGCTGTTTATAGTTTCATCTTCATCTTTTTCTTAGATAAGTCCCCTTAACATTAAATATAATAATGGCTTGGTGATGATGAACTCCTTTAACTTGACCTCATCTGGGAAGCACTTTATCTGCCCTTCCATTCTAAATAATAACTTTGTTGGATAGAGCAATCTTGGATATAGGTCTTTGCCTTTCATGACTTGGAATACTTCTTTCCAGCCTCTTCTTGCCTTCAAGGTTCTTTTGAGAAACAACTGATAGTCTTTGGGAACTTCTTTGATGGTAACTGTCTCCTTTTCCCTTGCTGCTTTTAAGATTCTCTCCTTATCTTTAATCTTGGGTAATGTAACTATGATGTGCTTTAGTGTGTGCTTCCTTGGGTCCAACTTCTTTGGGACTCTCTGAGACTTCCTGGAAGTCTGTTTCCTTTGCCAGATTAGGGACATTCTCCTTTATTTATTTTTTTCAAGTAAGTTTTCAATTTCTTGATCTTCCTCTTCTCCTTCTGGCACCCCTGTGATTCAGATGTTGGAATGTTTAAGGTTGTCCCAGGGGTTCCTAAGCCTCTCCTCATGTTTTGAATTCTTGTTTCTTCATTCTGCTCTGATTGACTTTATTTCGTCCTTCTGGTCCAAATTCTTGGATTGAGTCCTGGTTTTCTTCTCTTCACTGTTGGTTCCCTGTTCATTTTCCTTTATTTCACTTTTCATAGCCTTCACTTTTCCTCTATTTTATGACCATACTCAACCAATTTTGTGAGCATCCTGATTACTAGTGTTTGAACTGTGCATCCGATAGCTTGGCTATCCCTTTGTTGCTTAGTTGTATTTTTTCTAGAGCTTTGATCTGTTCTTTCATTTGAGCCTTTTTTTTTTGTTTGTTTGTTTTTTGGTCCCAGTGCACTTGTTTTGTAGGTAGGGGGCAGAGCCTTAGTTGTTTGCTAGGGCAGAGTAACCCACATGTTTGTGTTGTTGTGCTGTATGTGGGGGAGGGGTCCGAGAGGGAACAATTCTGCTTGCTCAGCTCTCTCCCCACTTTCAATCACTTCCCCTGCTACTCACAAGCAAATTGGGCCCTTCTGGTGCTGATTCCCTGGGTGGGTGGGCTTGTATATGTCATACGACCCTGTGCATTTCTCCGATAAACTCTCCTGTGAGTCTGGGAGTTCCTTCTGCCACTTAAATCTCCACAAGTTTTTTCAGTCAGAGGTTTTGAGGCTTTATTTTCCTGGGCTGGAACCCTGGGTTGCTTGTTTTGTCTTGCTCCCTAGTTGTTCCTCCTAGTTTATCTGCACACAGATGGGGGACTGCCTGGTCCTCCTGCTGCCGCCTTTCCCTGAGTCCTCTCCACCTTGGCTGCTGGTCTCCATCCCTCCTACTGGTCTGGATGGATGTTTCTGCTTTAACAACTTGGTTGTTGGACTTCCATACAGTTCAATTTTCTGGCAGTTCTGATTGTTTTGTTTTTAAATTTGTTGTTGTCCTTCTTTTGGTTGTTTGAGGATACACAGTATATCTATCTATACCTCCATCTTGGCTGGAAGACATATTTATGTCTTCTTGATGAATTGACTCTTTTGTGCCTAAAAATATTCTTTGTTCTGAAGTCTACTTTGTATTGTTATAGAGATTTCAACTTTTGTGTGGCATATCTGTCTTTAGCTCTTAATGTATCTTGGTATTTATATTTGTAGTGGATTTGTTTCATATCCAGTCTCATGATTTCATCTTTTCACTTGGAAATGTCTAGGCCATTTACATTTAATATCATTATCAATATAGTTAGTTTTTTAAAATTTATTTTAATTGCTGTTCTTGTACAGTTTTCTGTCTTTTGCTCCCATTGCAGCCCACTGCCCCAGCCCTCCCCACCCCCTCCCATTTCCATCCCCGCTAGTTTTTTGTCCACAATATAGTTAGTTTTAATTCTAACATTTCGCAAGTTTTTTATTTGTCTCATCTGTTCTTTGTTTCTATTTCATTCTTTTCCTGCCTTTTTTGGAGATTATTTGTAAATACTTATGATTCTATTTTACCTCTATTGTTGGCTTTTATGTTTTTCTACTTAAAATTTTTTTCCAGTAGTTGCTTTAGGGAGTGTAGTATATATTTGTAACTTGCCACAGTTTAGCTTCAAATAATATACCACTTCATGAATAGTTTAAGAATCTTATAATGGTATACTTATAGTTCTTCCCTCTTGTCCTTTGTTTTATTGTTGTCTTCCATGTTAGCATTTTTCTTTAGACAGCAGTTATCTTTTTTTAAACCAGGGAAATGTTTTTCTATTTGCTTATTTTAAAAAGAAAGTTAAAAGTTTCAAATTTTTCTAGATTAACTATTTTCAAAATAAATATAAATTTCAGAGCCAATTATCTTTTAAGGAGATTAAAATTAAGAAAAAATTTCATGTTACCCACATTTTTACTATTTCTGCAGCTTTTTATTTTTATTTTGTGTAGAGACATTTTTTCTCTGTTGCCAGACTTGTGTCTAAAGATATTTTTAACATCTTCTTATACAAGTGTGCTGGCAGCAAATTCTCTCAGTTTTTGTTTGTCTGAAGAATTCTTTATCTCACCTTCATCTTTAGAAGATAATGTCACTCTGTATGGGATTTCTTATAGGCACTTTTTTCCCAGGACTTTTATGATACCATTTTATTTTCTTCTGCCTTGCATTCTTTCTGTTAGGGAGTCTGATGTCATTCTCAGCTTTGTTGTTCTCTTTATATTTTTTCTCTGTCTGCCTTCAAGATGTTTACTTTATCTCTGTTTTTCTATGATGTGCCTACGATCTGCCCCCACCCCACCCCCAGTCTCTCCTTGCTTTGGGATATCTGAGGTTCTTTGAAATGTAGTTTGATGTTCTTCATTAATTTTGGAAAATTCTTAACTATTATCTCTACAGACATTTATTTTTTGTTCTCTCATCTACTTCTGGGATTCCAAATATATGTTATACTATTTGATATCATTCCATCATTCTTAGATGCTTGTCTTTTTTTCCCACTTTTTTTCATTATTAGTTTGGATACTTTCTTATGTACTTATGTACTTATGTTCAAGTTCCTAAGTGCATTTCTCTGCTGCTACCTAGTCTGCTGACAAGCCAGGCCTATTGAGGAAATTGTTTTTATAATGATTTTCATTGAGCTCTTTTTATAGTTTCCATTTTTCTCCAGAAATTACCCATCTGTTCATGCATGATGTTCATCTTTTCCTGTATATTTCTTATTTATTTATTTATTTATTTATTTATTTATTTATTTATTTAATTGTTGTTCTTATACAGTTTTCTGTCTTCTACTCCCATCCCAGCCCACCGCCCCAGCCCTCCCCAGCTCCCTCCCATTTCTATCCCCCTAGCTTTTGTCCATGTGTCTTTCATACTTGTTGCTCTAAACCCTTCCCCTTTTCCCTTGAAATTCCTATCCCTTTCCTCTCTTGTTCTCAATTTCAGTGTCTTTGGTTATATTATGCTTGTTTGTTTGTTCTGTTGATTAGGTTCCTGTTAAAGGTGAGATCATATGGTATTTGTCTTTCACTTCCTGGCTTATTTTCTTAGCATAATGCTCTCCAGTTCTATCCATGCTGTCACAAAGGGTAGGAGCTCCTTCTTTCCATCTCCTGCATAGAATCCCATTGTGTAAATGTACCATAGTTTTTTGATCCATTCATTTACTGATGGGCACCTAGGTTGCTTCCAACACTTGGCTATTGTAAATTGTGCTGCTATGAACATTGAGGTGCATAGGTTCTTTAGGCTTGGTGTTTCAGGGTTTCTAGGATATAATCCTAGAAGTGGAATTGCTGGGTCAAAAGGTAGGTCCATTTTTAGTTTTCTTAGAAAATTCCATACTGCTTTCCATAGTGGTTGTACCAGTCTGCAGTCCCACCAACAATGCACTAGGGTTCCCTTTTCTCCACAACCTCACCAGCACTTGTTGTTTGTTGCTTTGTTTATGATGGCCATTCTGACTGGTGTGAAGTGGTATCTCATTGTGGTTTTAATTTGCATCTCTCTGATAGCTAGTGATACTGAACATCTTTTCATGTGTTTCTGGATCTTCTGTATGTCCTCCTTGGAGAAGTATCTGTTCAAGTCTTTTGCTCATTTTTTAATTGGGTTGCTTGTCTTCTTAGAATGGAATCATGTAAGTTCTTTATAGATTTTGGAGATTAAACTCTTGTCTGAGGTATTGTTGGCAAATATGTTTTCCCATGTGGTTGGTTCTCTTTTTATTTTAATACTGTTTTCTTTAGTTGTGCAGAAGCTTTTTATTTTGATGAGATCCCATTTGTTCTTTCCTTTTTGTCCCTTGCTTTAGGGGACATATCAGTAAAAATGTTGCTGCATGAAATGTCTGAGATTTTCCTGCCTATGTTCTCCTCTATTTTCCTGTAGATTTCTTAACCCCCCCCCCCAAATTACTGTATTTTGCTGTGTGTAGTGCATGAAAAGGTCAAGCCAGATCCCTAACACCCAGATTGGTAATGACCCAGTCAGGCCAGGCCAGTTTCCAACCCTCTGGACTACCTATGACTCAGTTGTCCTGATTGGCTTGGTAGCCTGAGACTTAATCAAAACTGTCCCACTGAGCACAATAGATACCTTGCACCAGCCACAATAGCTGGTGGCCAGACTGACCTTCCTGTACCTGACCTTCCTGTACACTTTACCTAACCCATTGTCCAGGCTCACATCCTAGAACCCTGAGGCACCTGCCTAGAGAACAAGAGACTAATCCCTCCCCTATCCCCTCACAAACCCCATGCCTTTTCTTTTAAAAACCCCACTCCTGCCTTTTCCTGGTGCTGAAGTCAACACCAACTCAGCCTGCCTATCAACACATCATCAAGTAAAGGCACTTGGATCAGATCACCTGGTTCCTCCTGCCTCTGTTTCTCATGTATTTCTAAGATTTTGGTGAGGAAACTCGGGAGGATGGTGATTGGGGAAGCTCACTTGCCTGACCTCCGTATTCACACTGGCAAAAATCAACCAGGGTAAGGAGTATATCCCTCTCCGTCATCTGGGCACTCTCCTTCTCTGTTCTGCTGTTGTCCTGGACAACGTCTTGAAAATCCCAGTGCTGCGTGAGAGTTGCTGCCTGCCAGGTCCTGGACCCTTGGGAGTGAGAAGGAAGGTGGGACGCCTCCTTCTCCTCCCTTTCTCTGTCACAACCCTAGGACACTTGAGGGTGGGGTGCCTCCTCCTTTGTCCTAGGGTAGGGAGTTGGGTTTGCTCCTTCTCCCCTTTCAATCTTATTCCTCATAATGAGCAGGGGCCAGTTGCTGCCTCCCAGCAACACCCCCTTGGGGTGTCTGCTTAAAAGTCTGAAAGATATGGGCTTAGAAATGGAGCTAAAATCCAAGAGACTTATTTTCTTCTTTAACATGATCTGGCCTCAATATAAGAGGAATAATGGGTCCATTTGGCCAGAAAATGGGACACTTGACCCTCAAATCCTCACAGAACTTGACAACTACTGTCAGTGTCTCGGGGAGCGGAGTGAAGTCCTATTCATCCAGGCCTCCTTTGAGCTGCGCAGGTGCCCCCCAAATGCCAGACCTGTTCCACCTACCAAATCCTTCTTCTCTGCTCTCCCCACCCCATCAACATCTGTCTGTTCCCTGCACCCCAACAGAAACATCTTTTGATCCCTCTGAGGACTCTCTTCCCCTCCCTATGCATCCCCAGATTGTGGACTGTGAATCCCCTGCTTCTCTTGACTCTGCCTCTGATTCTGCACCTCCCTCCCCTTCGCAGGACCAGGTCCAGCAGACCTCAGTCTGCATCCATGTTTTTGGCCCAAACTTTCAGGAAAAAATCTTTCATTTTAATTTTTTCAATTCAATCAGTTATTCATTTATTTATATTTAGAAATAAAACCAATGATCATATTCCAGGATATTATTTTTCATATGGATGTTGTAATTGCTTTCTAGAGTTACACTTTTAACATATAAGCATAAATAAATTATTAAAAACATTTAAAGAGATGTGGAATTAGTACCATCCACATATAATTTACATCCTGATTTTTCCCTCAAAACTTTGGGCCAAAAAGTGTGCATTATACATGGCAAAATACAGTAGTATGTTATTTTAAGTCCCTTGTTTGTTAATTCCAATAACTGCATCACTTCTGTTTCTGGTAATGTTGACTATTTTGTCTTTTCACCAAGAGTCTTTTTTTTTTTTGCTTCTTGTATCTCCCATACTTTTTAAAAAAGTAAATGCTGTACAATGTGTGTAAAAGAACAGTACTAACTGAAGTGGGTAGTATTTATAACAGGAAATGGAAATATTTATGTTGGGATGGTAGTGTAGGTGGTTGAGTCAATGCAGTCACTAACTGAGTTGGATCTGACTTGTTGTAAGATAGACTTTAAATTCCTCCAGTGGTGGCTTGTGCTTACTGGGGACCCTGGAGAAATGGGGTTTTCCTCATGTTCCCACTCCATCCTTTTCTTTCAGCAGGTCCCCATGTGTCCACAGCAAAGACGGGGTCTCTCTCTGTGCCCTTGTCCTTCATCCAGGGATAGACTACTCGTCCTTGTTACTTAGTGGGAGGCTTGTGCTGGTGGGAGGGTTTCTCTGTCATTTTGCTTCAGTCTCAGTCTTAGGCAGGTCCTGTGTGCCTGAGGCATGAGTCTTTTTCTGTTCCATATTGGTGGGGCTCTTGGGTGGTACAGTGTTTCCTGTTCTTTTTCCAGTGATAACAGGCCTCTGCCTTCTATCTTTCTATGCAAGGTGATGTATCTGAATAGATTTTTCTTCCTCTTCCCCATAGGGGCAGACATCTTTTGCTTCTCACCCTCCTTTAGTGGCAGTATACCTTACCTGGGACTATTTCTCCTTAGTGTGTTATAACTTCAGTTTTTTTGTAAGAAGTTTCTGGAAATAGGCAAGATTTTGGTTTGTATACAGTGTAGGAGGTTCTCTTATGTCTCTTGCTTAATAATCTCTCTATGAGCACTGTGGAAAAAAGCCGATGAGTGAGTATTAAGTAATTGATAGCATGTTATCAGCCTTATGACTTCTGCCTTACATCCTTTTGAAATGAGGTGGTAGTGTATCACTTTAAACATCTGTGGTCTTAGGAAAGTTATTTAAATTCTCTGGATCTTATAAATAAAGAACATTAATTGGACACCCCTGGAGAGTTTGGGCCAGTTAAGTCCATGGTATGGGGTAGGGACTGAGCATCTGCATTTTTAACAAGCTTTGTAGATGGTCCTTTTCTGATCTATAAAAGCCTATCCAGATGGTAATGTTCTATGATTCCATGACATAAGTGTCAGGAAGGATGATTTTTTGCATATATGTTCTTACTTGTAAATTGGTGCATTTAGGATGATGTGATATTTTTTTCTTGATATCTTTTAGGTCCCCTCCTATGGAACCCTCTCTCTCAACAATTCATTTGGTTCTGGAATGGGATCAACCCATCCCAAGGAATGGAAATGATTCAGAAAGATTTTCTGGTCAACTCTAGAAACAAAAGCTCTGGCACCACCTAAATGGGGAGGTTCTCTGTGCAGTTCTGACTTGTCTCAGGACTGCCACGTGACTTTGGCAACATCAGACATTCTTTGTGGGTTTGTGGCGATGATTTTGTTTTCTAGGGTGTATCAAGATAATCTGAAAGTTCCTTAAATCATAGTTTCCATTTAAAAGCACTCAGACAGTTGTCAGAGGACATGTGCTGAGAGCTGAATGCTTTCACTGGGGATTACTAGGGGCATCTCAGTGATTCATTGAGGGTGCTTACCTGAAATTGTTGTGTTCTGCCTCTTATCTTGGCCCTGGTTTGACTGCATTAGTGAGAGTGTTTTGGTTAATCCTTGGCTGCACCTGTTCTTTTTGGCCCAGCCAGGGGCATTTCCAGAGATAAAAATCTGCCAACAGAGGCTAAGTTCTAATTAAACAGCTGTGGATGAGTTAGGGGGGCTTGGAGCTGAAGTATGGGAGAGAACTGTGTTACAGGAGCAGTCCTCTAGTCAGAAAGTATCATGGAAGGAGAACAGAGCAGCTAATGGGATGTTTAGCCACTGAATAGAATCATGGAGGAGTATGTTAATTTTTTGCTGATCGTCATATTCTACATTTCCTGCTCAGGTTTAAACGTTAAATCACTTGGGTCTAGTAAAATGAAAGAACAGAGGAGCTGAAATCATATACTGAATTCCCTTAGCACACTTATCAAAGCTCTCAGGGTAAGCTTCTAGCCCATAGAGAAGTTCTTTAAAAAGAGCACTATTGATTCCTTCTTCCTAGGATTCTTAATTCCTACAGCACTCACAATTTATATTCCTATTCCATCACTCATCCTTTCTCCTTTACTGAACTTCCTGAAAGAGTTGTCTCCACCCACTGCCTTCATATGCTCACCTCTTATTCACCCCTCAGTCTTGGTCTTCTGAGTGTGGTCTATGGACCAGTACCATTGGCATCCTTTGAGAGCTTGTTAGAGATGCCTAAGTGTGGGCCCTACCCCCAACTTAATGAGTTAGAGTCTTCATTTCAACAAAATCTCCAAGTTATTTGTGACCCATTAAAGTCTGAGAAGCACTGCTAAGGCTAATATTCTTTCTTAAAGGCCTTAGATGGCCTTATAAAATTGAATGGCCACTTCTTAATCATCCTTCTCATTGACTCTATCATTTGATATGGTTTTCTTCAAAGCTTCTCTCCGACTTCTCTACATAGGTATAACTGGCTCATCTTTACACTTTGCTGGCCATTCTTTCCCTGGGTCATTTTCTGACTCATTTCTTTCTGTCAACTCCAAAATAGAGATATTTCCAGTTTGTCTCCAGGTCTACTTTATCCTTCTCCCAAGGTTTATTTCCACTGTTCTGGTTGAGACAGTGAATGTCCCCTGGGAACCTCAAGATTACTCTGTCCAAACTAACTTATCTTTTCCTTTGCTCCCAAAGGCAGTTTCTCCTCTGGCCCTTCTTACAGTGACATCCCTGGGGGAGGGGGTGCTTCAGTATCATTACTGACTTCTTCCCTTGCTTCCTTCCTTGTCTCATCAGTTACCAGGCAATACCTCTGTGATTGCCATGTATTCTGATGTTCTCATTTACTAATTAGCCAAGTTATTTAACCCTCTTTCCTGAACCATTATAAGGGTCTGATCTTTAAAATTCTAGCCACTGCCCACTTCTACCTCTCTTGCCCTCTACTGTCAAATTGTTCTTTCTGGATGTTCTACTGATGCACCTCTGCTGTACCAAAGCACTCATTGTTTCTGTATTACCTTCCGAATTTCTTGAGTGCAAACTTCAGACCCCAGTCTCTTCCTTATTATTCCTACAGATGCCCTATGCTTGGCCATACTAAAGTTTTGTTTCTTATCTTTGGCATTCCCCTAGTAGCAAACTATGGCCTTTGGAATCTGGAATGAGATTCTGATACAGATTATTACAGGATGGATAGTGAACCATCAGTATATGAGTCAGTCCAAATTCATTGTGGATTGATAAGGTCATGTGATCTACTTCTGTTTTTCAACATAATAAGAAAAATGTGTTAAGCATCATGCATTTACAGATCAGAAAGACATTTAATACTGGATTTGTGCCAACCAGCTCTTCCAAAAGAGGGCACCTACATGGAGCAATGTCAGTTTGGAAGAATGTTTCTTGTGGTTCCCCACACAGCTTGGTTTTGTACCTGGCTCTTGTTGAAAATATTTACCAGTGACTTAGGTAAACATACAGAAAGCACATTGTCATATGTGTGGGAGACAGAACTGGGGATGATAGTAGCATCAGATAATAGAATTATGGTCTCACAATATTTTATCAGCTAAAATATCACCAAATTAGAAGAAATGAAATTTAAGAAGGTTATACCTGTACTTGGGCACCCAAATCAACTGTTAAAGCAAAGTGCCAGAATAAGGTTAAGGTGTGAGGAATTAAGTTATATTTGGCATCTTTCATTATCTCAATATGAGTGTTTAAGGGCCTCAGGAGATTGTAGGTTTAATTACAGGAGCAAATTTTCTTGAAAAAGGAGGAAAGCCACACTGAGAACATTGTGTTCAGTTCTGGGCTCTACATTTTCAGTTGGAAGTAGATGAGAGCACAGCAGTCTCCTGGCCAGGGTGTGGCTGAGTGCGAAGAGCTCACTGGGTTGTCTTTGAGGTCCCTTTCAAGTCCAGCTTTAATTATTAACCATCTTAGTGGAAGTGTATTTGCTGTCTTCTAGTAGTTTCTCTGAAGACTTTTAGGGCAATTCTTTGCTCATAGCATGTGTTAATAAATATTGGTGAATGAACATCCTATGTGTGATTTAAGTTTTGCCTTCAGACTCAGAATATAATGTCCTTGAAGGCACATACCCCATGGTATTTATTTTTTATATCTTCCCCAGCATCTTTCATAGGGTTGTATTTTCAGCAGTTACTTGGTAAATGTGAGCTGAGTTCACAAAATTAAATGTTGGGAAAAATCCATTAAACATACCGCATACTTATTCCCCTAACTTCCCCTTTCCTGATACAGCAAAACAAAGGAACAACATGGTGAAGGGAAATAACATTGATTGGGAGTCAGAATCTTTTGTTTCCGGGGGTATCTCTTCCATTAACTAGTTTACATCCAGAAGCCAGAATCCACACACAGGGTCTGATGATGAGGGAGAAGTAGGATGGAAGGTGGCATGGCTGCTGCAACTTAGGGTCAGGCATCTGAATGCGGCAGCTGGGCTTCTTCTAACCCCTAGGCATTGGTTATGGTAATGAATGCTTTAAGATGACACAATTAAGGTACTTAATCATTTGCAAGTTTAAGTTCCTTTCAATAAGGCTGGAAGCAGCAGAAATTGCATAGTTTGCTTCCTGGGAGACTGTAGCCCATGACCAATAACTCACTTGTGTCTATACAGCTGTTATTTGCTATTCACTGACAGGTGTGACTAATTCCACCACTGACACCCCCACTTAGATGAATGTGAGCCTCTAAAGCAACTTGTTCATGAGTATTTGTAAGAGAGCATTGGTGGGAGGGTGCTGGGCTCTTTTTTTTTTTTTTTTTTTGTTACTAGTGGGGCTAAACCCACTCTTGAGAGACTTGGATTATTGTTGGCACTATTTGTTTCCCAAGGGCACATCTGCTCTCATGGCATCTGCCCACAAGTCTTGGTACTCACTTTCTACTCTCTCTTTCTCCGTTTTGTCATAGCTCTCAGGATTGGTAGGCATGTTTCTGAAGGTGCTGAAAACACTTTTATTTGAAGGGGAACAAAGTGATGGTGTTGAGGGAGCAAACCTGAAAACGCAAAGCTGGGTTTGGGCAAGCCATTGTGTCGGAAGAAAACTGCATTTGCTAGACAAGGGTGAAGTGGCTAAGGAAACATGTAAGAAAAAAATCTGATCTCTATGTTCAATCTTTAAAGAGTTAAAAGTTGGGGAAGCTTTTTACCTTTTAATTGTGTTTTGCTTTGTTCTTTAAAAAAAGGAACTTAGGAAAAAAATCATATTTCATTAATGCACAAGCGTGGATTATTTTCCCCTGTCAGTTTAGTAATCAACAGTAATAAAAACCTGGATATAAAATTTTCATACATTTACAGTAGTATGAAGACATTAAGTGAAAACTCTTTAAAACATTTTCCATTTTCATTTCACTTAGCAGGTGCTACATATCAAGCTATTATTTACTCAGCTAAAATGAGCTGGAAAGTGATCCAAGCTGGTAAAGAGCCTGGAGACAAATCACACATTTGTTGTTTTCTTCTTCCGATTATGCTCAGCTGAAGGGATTAGTTTTTGTTATTTTTTATTTTATTTATTTATTCATTTATTTATTTTTAGCACAAATTAGATCAAGGTGATGTGAAAGTTACTCAGGATTATTTGAGGACTGTTGAGGTTGGCTATGGTCAACTAGCTAGTGGAAAACCTCATTTTTATGCCTTTAGTGCTTGGATAGCTCATGTATATAGAGGCAGGTTTTTTTTTTTTTTTTTCTTCCCCTAAAAGGCATACACAGTGCTTTTGTCCTGGCTAGTGGAGTGAAGCAGCATGGATAATTCAAAATGAGCAGACAATCCACAAGAAAGTTCTGTTTTGCTTTGGAAGGGTATATAATATATTAACAATAGCTTTTATCTGTACGGTCATTTCCAGTTGAAAAAATGTTGTTGTGTACCACTGGTCTAACAAGTGGAAACACCAATAAGGAAACCCAGCCATTACCCCCAGTTTTACTCTTAGGATACATGACCTTGGGCAAGTTATTGAGTCTCACATTTCCTCATCTACAAAATGGGACTAATAATCAAAAGATCCCTCCTAGGTGGTATGGGATTTAAGATAATAGTTTTTGTAAGTATCTTGAAAGGTTAAAAGCTTTCCATTGATCTAGTACTTACTTAAAGACCTTTACTGACGGCTCGACTTCTGTTAGGAGTTCTGCTAGACCTAGGGATACAGTGGTGGATCACAAAGAGGGCAAGGACTTCCCTCTGTCCACCTTACATTATGGGACTGCTCTTCTCTTTTTCTTGGAGAGCTTTTAAAATGGATAGAATTTCTTGAATTTGTACTAACTGGGTAAGATGCAATAGGATGAGCAGGTGTAGAAGAAGGAGCTACCATGAAATTATTTTCTACATCTAAATAATGGTATGGGAAACCATAACCTCAGTATAGTTATCTATGTGTGTTAACTATATCAAAGGGAGGGAATTTTAACCCTAGGGTCCCTAGATAAGCTTCAGGGGGCCCAGGGACAACCTGAAATTGGATATAAAATATGGGTCCATGACTTTGCCACAAAGGTTGAGAAGGGCTGAATTAATGTATACTCTGTTCTAGGACAGTGTGATAACAAAGATATTTAAAAGGTTTCTCTTGGGTTAAATATTTTGTCAACTTGCCAGCTTTGGTTCTACTGACTTGCATAAAGTCTTATCTGTGAAATGAGGGAGTCCTATTAGTTTCCGAGAAGTTCCTTTTGGCTCTAAAAATCCATAATAACTTCAGTTTCTCATAGAAATGAAAGCATTTAACCCACTCTAGCCAGCCATTTCCACAACATTTTTCCAAACTGATAATATTGAAATAATTTGGAAATGGTCTTCAGTGAAAGGTACTTTCTTTGACATCTCACCTAAGAAGTGTCTATGTAGCCTGAAGAGAGAGCATTTTTATGGGAGCACCGGGGAAGCTTTAAATATCTACATAAATTGACCATGGTTTGACCTACTATATGGGAAGTGAGAATTCTGATCCACCATCTTTCGGGATTGATTTGGGGGGTAGTTGGATGGTCCTGTTGTCCTTATAGTTTGGTTATTGAATTAGCACAATAAAGATGTAGATCGGTTAACATACAAATGACTCCTGAGTACGTGCTATGGGCCTTTGTTAAAGCAGTTGGACTTGTAAGAGAATTAGATTAACATAGGTACTGTTTTTCAAATTTCTATGGTTATGTTCTGCCATGTTGTGTGGAAGTGCGCTCACAGTGTCACATAGTTATGACTGTATGGTGAGTTTTGAGGCAAATGACAGGTGGGGCAAACATTGTTGGTGGTCTTCCCAGTGGGCATTGTTTTCTTCCTTGCCAGAAAAGCTGGGATTTTTTCTAGGTGTTGTCTGTCCTTCTCTGTTGTACCTACACCCAGCTCCAGGGGTTAAATATGGATTGTTTTAAGACCAATATTGGGATCCTATTTCACTTGCTTGTGATTGGTTTACTGTGATGGGCATGGATACTGTCTGTGCCAATGAGCACAGGAAAAATCTGCCAAGAGGCTTCAGGGAAAGGTGTCTTTGCTCTTAAGAAGAGATACATGAGAGCATGAGATGGTTCTGCTTCTTCCACTAGATTCTGTTGAGTCTACATGAGAACTTCTGTAACTCTAGTTATCTTACTGCTACGGGATCTGATGGTCTGGGGATAAACTGGCATATTTGAGGGTAGCAGAGGGGAAATATGGAAAGAGCCTTGAAACATGACTGTGGTTCCCAGCACTAATTTCGGAGCCTCCTAAACCTACCTCATCCAAATGATCCTTGTTGCCTTTGTTTTCAAAGAAGTTATCTTTATTTTTAAAGTCTCACAATTCACCAGTATTATTCTTTTTAATAATCAATGCATAGATTGAACAATATAGAATAGAACCTCTGTCTTTACCCCCATCCTCTTTTCCTGCTTTATTTTTCTTCATTGCGCTTATTATTGTCTACCAGATTATATGTAACAAATAAGGGGTTTTGTTTTATTTATTTTTAACATCCCCATCAAATAGGACAGACCCTGGCACATAGAATTAGAGTGCTTAATCAATATTTGTTGAGTGAATATTTTATCAATTTAGTTGATTTATTGTTTCTTCTGCTCTTTCCTTCTAGTTTCAGTTAGTGTACCACTAAGTTTAATAGATCTTTCAGTGACGGTTTAACTTTTTTTAAAAACAGATTTTATTTACATATTTTTAGAGAGAGAAGAGAGGGAGGGAAACACTGATGTGCAAGAGATACATTGATAGGTTGCCTTCCGCCCACCCCCAACTGGGGACCTGGCCTGCAACCCAGGCATGTGCCCTGACTGGGAATGAACCAGTGACATTTTGGTTGGAAGGCTGCACTCAGTTCACTGAGCCACACCAGCCAGGGCTTAGTGATAGGTTAGGTGTAGGAATTTTCTCACTTTGTCTGAAAATGCCTTTAGTTTGGCATTACCCCAAAGGACAAATATAGTTTATCTGGGTATAGAATTATAGCTGATAGTTATTCTTCTCTCAGTACTTTGAAGATGTTGTTATAAACTGAATTTTGTCCTCATCCTCCTCCCTAAATTCTGCTGAAGCCCTAATTTCCAATGTGACTGTATTTGGAGACAGAACCTTTAGGGGGGGATTAATTTCAATGAGGTCATAAGAGTAGGACCTTAATTGGATAGAATTGGTGTCCTTCTAAGAAGAGGAAGAGATGTCGGGTCTGCCTCTATCTTTCTTTCTGTGTGAGTCCAGAAGAAAAGCCCTGTGAGCACACAGTGAGAAGGCAGCCTTATAAGCCAGAAAGAGAGTTGTCAAAAGAAACCAAATTTTCCAGTACCTTGATCATGGACTTCTAGCTTCCAGAACTGTGAGAAAATAAATGTCTGTTGCTTAAACCACCTCAGTCTATGGTATTTTGTTATGGCAGCCCAACCAATCAGATGGATAGAGATTTCATTGTCTTCTGTAATTTACTGTTAGTTGTGAGAAGTCTGCTCTAAATCTTTTATTTCATTGAGCATAATCCTTTTCCTCTCTTGTTTTAAAGATTTTTCTTCTTGCTTTGAGAGTTTCTATAATAATACCATGTAATCAATGTGTGGTTTTATTTTATTTAAAATCCTTAGGATTCAGTGACTCAGGACTCAAGGTAATATTTTATGTACTTATTTTTTTCTAGTTCTAGAAAATCCTCAGCTATTATTTTTGTTTGTTTATTGCCTCCCCCCCATTTTTTTCTCTTCATTTCTTCTGGAACTCCTATTAGAGTGTATCATGGATCTGATTCCATCTCCCTTGCCACATGTCTTTCATTTCATATGTCATTTCTTTATCACCCCATGTTGAATTTTGGAGAATTTTTAATATTTATCTTATATTTCACAAATTCTCTTTTAATTTTTATCTGATAATCTGTTGGGATCATACATGAAATTTTAATTTTGAGAACTAAATATTTTTAATTTTGAGAGCCAAATATTTTTTTCCTGCAGTGTCGTCTTATTTAATAATGGCTCTTATACCTTTTGCATTCTTATTTTGTGGCCTTCCATAGTTTTATAGCTTCCCATTCTCCCACTTATGATTGGCTGAATCTCCCTCATAATAATTTGTTTACTTGTGTTTTATAATTTTCTTTTTATTGTGAGCTTATATTTATCAAGAGTTGTCACTTGGGTCCTAGGTTGTGGAAGGAGCACTGTTTTGGAAAAAGCTTTCTAGCACCAGTTTTCAGCTTGGATTTGAAATACTGTTATTCTTCACTTTGGGTAGTGTGGGCTTGGAATTGTAGTTTCTTGTGTGGGACTTCTTTTTTTCTCCCTGCCCAGAACCCTGAGAAATAGCATGCATCCTGGGCTGGTAGATAAAGTTTCTCGGTCCCCTTGATATGGATGGATGGATGGATGGATGGATAGGTAGATAGATAGATATCAGTTCCTAGATATTAAGCTTTATGTAGAACTCTTAGTTCCAGTTCTCCATGTTGTGTGGGCCCAAAGCAACAAGTCCTATTCCTTTGAGGGTATTAAACACCTGGATCCTAGGGTTTATATCCAGGTCTGATATTGTCAACGACTCCTGTGGTGTAGGCTCGGATTTTAGTCTTTGTTCTCTTGCTTGGCAGTTTTTCTCTCTGTCCGCCCCCACCCCCTCCCCGGCTCCGCCAAGCTCTGCTGTGTATTGAAATTTTAGGGGCAGGTTCTTTTATCCAGATTTTTTTTTTTAAGATTTTATTTATTTTATCTTTAGAGGGGAAGGGAAGGAGAGAGGGAGAGAAATATCAATGTGTGGTTGCCTCTCATGTGTCCCCTGCTGGGAACTGGCCTGCAACCCAGGCATGTGCCCTGACTGGGAATCGAACCGCAATGCTTTGGTTCGCAGGCCTGCACTCAATCCACTGAGCTACACCAGCCAGGGCCAGATTTCTTTGAGAGGGTTGTGATATGGGTTGCTACCAGCCTCCTCTACCATGTTGTTGGAAGCAAATCTGTCACTGAAGCCATCATTGACTTCCTGGACTTCTACATTTGGGACTACTAATTCATCACTAATATTTTAAAACTCTCCACTGCCGTGGTGTTGATAAGCGTCACACTTTTCTGATTCACCGAGTGACCTTTCTGTCCATTTCTCTTCTGTCCTCTTCATAGACCCTTCTTCCTCCACTCCTTTCTTAATGTTTGTGTCACCCAGAGTCCTCAGTTCTCTGCTTGCACACCATGTGCACTCTGTGATTCCATACACTGTAGGATTTCAGTTTCTAGCGTGTGCCGCTGGGTCCATCTCTACCTTTAAGCAAAGTTACTTCCTGCCAAACTCAGGTGTTTAACTCTCCTGCTGAACATATTCCCTGAAGTTTTCCAGGCACCTCACATTTAATGCCTTCAGTGCCAACCTCTTCACCTTCCCTCTGTCCACCCAACCACCTCTTCCTGTTGTATTTTTTCAATTGCTGTCACCAGTCTGTCAGTTCTCATCAACTTTTCTTTCTCCGACCTCACTCTCACACCGCACCAAATTAGTCACTAAGGTTATCTGATTTTAGCACCTAAACATTTCTTGAATTTTTCTCCTTTGCAACCCTACTCCAAGTGTTTTGGTTCAAGCACATCTATGATGACATCTCCCTGCCTCTCTCTCTCTCCATTCCACTTCCCACACAGTTCCTTAATGATAAACTCAACCTTGCCTTTCCCCTGCTCACTACCCATAGTAACTGCTCTTCTTCTCTGGCCCAAAGTTACTTGTGTTTCACATGGTTCGCAAAGACCTTTGTGGTCTTCTCTCCCTGTGCCTACTCCTCCCCAGGTTTTACTCTCTGATTGTATGGGACTGCCTGTAGTTTCCCAGATGCCAGCACCCACATCTCCATACCAGACCTTTTACTGTTTCTGTATCTTTATTCATGAGATGCCCTCTGCTAGGAGGTATCTTCATCGTCATGACTGGCCAACTTCCACTCATTCTTTAAAGCAAATTTATGTGAAACCTCCTCCATCCTCCCCCTACCGCTGCCTCAAGCTGGCTTACCTTTACCTCACCCTTGTTCCTAATATTCTCTGTATATGCGTCTCTCATTATAATCCTGTTTTTGCATCTGTTTTACATAAAATACTGTGAGCACCTCAAGGAAAGGAAATACACTACTCAATTTTGTGTCCTGAGCACAGATTCTGGTACATGGGTGAGTTCTCAAGAAATGTTTAGATGGATGCATGGATAGATGGATGGGTGCATGAACAAATGCAGGAATTTTGTTTAGAAAATTGGAGCTCTGTGTTGGCTAGAGAGGTTTGGGACGGGCTCTCGGAGATGGGAGCCTGGGGGTTCAGTACAAAGGATTTGGCTTGAGGTTGCTGAAAGGTGAGACAAGAGAAGAACTAAAGTAGCAGCATTCTGTGTCTCCTTTTGGGTGCTTTGCAAGTCTCGGGCCGATTGCAGCCGTGGGTGACTAATGGCCAACAGCACTCTGACAGCGCCTGCTGACAGGCGATAATGAGATCAGTGCCTTTTGATTCCGTTATCAACAAGTAGCCAAAGAATCATTTGGACACGTCAGGAGCTAATGATAGGAATTAAGGGTCCCTCTGATTTTGAGGCAGCAGTTCAGTTACTTGACTCTTTGAAGAGTAATTGCAGGCAATTTTTCTAAATATTTTTAAATAAATGTTTTGTTGATGTATAACATACAAAAAGTGCGCAAATCCTAAGTGCCCAGCTTGATTAATTATCACAAAGTGAGCACACCAGTGCATTCAGCATTCAGATCAGGATAAAGAATATTGCTGACACCCAGAACCAGAAGCTCCTTCCTACTGGAACCCCTTCTTCTAACAAGGGGAACTGACTACTATCCTGTCCCCTGACAGCAGAGCTTGGGTTTGCCTACCTTATACCTTTTCATAAATGGAATTCTATGGTATTTCCTCTTCTGTTTTTGGCTTTATTTGCTCAATAATATATATCTGTGAGATATAATTCATATTGATGTAGCAGTGATTCATGTATTTATTGCTATATAGCATTCAGGTGTATGGATATGCCAAATTTTTAAAAAGCTCTCCTGCTTTTGATGGACATTTGGACTGTTTCCCAGTCATTGCTGGTTATTATGAATGGTACTGCTATGAGCATTCTTGTCTGTCTTTTGGTGAACATGCATTCCCCTTTCTGTCGGATACACACTGAGGGATGGAATTGCTGGGTCATAGAATGTGCATGTTGTTCATTGCTGTGTACTGCCTAACAGATTTCCAAAGCGGTGGTGCCAACTTGCATTTCCATCAGCGGAGTATAAAGTTTTAGTTGTGTCACATACTTGTCAAGATTTATTTCTCACCTACGATGAAATCTCGCTCATTTGGATTTCAGTGATATAGAACTTGGGGCAGGATGCATATAGGCTAAATAGAAATTTACATTCATAGTAGCTTTTGATAATGGTTTGTAAAGAATGTTAGAAATATAATATCCAGGCCAGTATTTTTTTCTGTTTAAGGGAATACATTGTGTATTTTAGAGGTCCCTGAAGACAAATAATATGCCAAGAATGATACATTGTTATTTTTAATTGAAGTCTTTATTTAAACGTACACATTTAAAAATACATTGCTAATTACACATATAGTTACCTAGACTTTATTCAAAATGAGTTGTGTTATGTAAAATTAATAGATCAAGTGGCATTTCTTTAGAGTGTCTAATAGTAAACCACGGTCTTCTATTGGTGGTTTTGTGAGAAACTCCATGACGAAGGCAATTGATGACATACTGGTCAAGTCTTAGGATAACTTGAAGTAGGGAGGAATCTAAAATCAGAAACTTTGAGTGACAGAATTGGGCTCCAACCTAACATGATAGGTTGCTGGCCCCTGTGGATGGCCACTCTTCAACTGAGTGCCCATGTATCCCCTGTCAGCCAAGGTTGTGAGTAAAAGGGTCCCCTGGTGCATTTTATCGGGGCAGTGGGCTGAAGTGGAATCCTTAAAAGAGGCAATGCATGCTGGCTATCTCTTCTGCAACCCCTAAAACCTTGTCTCTAAGGCCTCTTTGTGTACTACTGAGTGCTGGATAAAGAGAAATGATAAAGGATACTGGCTTATGTTTTCTTAGTGAAACTAGATACCGTTTTCCTTTTATCTTCTTTTATTCTCTGATAATCTCAAGGTAGTACCATGTTACTGGTCCGGACACTTGCTGTGAACCCAGCAGGATCTGAGAGAAGGAAGATTGAGTGGGGTTAAGAGTGAGTTCTGGGGTGTTAGAGGGGTAAAGTGAGAAGATTTATTGGCAAGGCAGAACAGAGGGCTGAGGCTGGGAGGAGGAGGGAGTTACGCAAGACATCACAGTGAGGACTGGAGACAAGGCAGAGAGAGGACTGGGAATGTGCTACCATAATACCCAGAAAGTGAAGCAGTGACCAAAGAAGAAAATGGACCAACTGGGCTGCAGTCTTTTTGTCCAATGTGTGCTGAGTTGTGTGTTACAGTAATCTGTTGGTCAGTTCAAGGCCAAAATGCCTAGAAACTTTTCATCTCTGCTTTTCCTGCCCAGTCCATGTCAGTTCTTTCCCACTTAGGATCTTTCTTTTCCAAGCTGAGTTGTGCTTTTTGACTCTTAAAATACTCTAACACTCTGTGAGTGGAGGTTTGTTTTGTAATTAATTTTAATTTCTGAATAGATAATACTCCCATATGATTTGAAATGTAAGAAATATGAAAGATTATAAAAAGTTTTCCTCCCATATTGTTCCTTAGTGTTTCTGGTTCTCACCCCAAAAGTAATTGTATTTGGTTCCATTTATATTTTTTCACAGTTTTCAAAGTTTTGTATCCACAACCAAAATTAAGTATAGCAGACCCTGGAATAACATTGCTTCATTTCATTTTGTTTCATGATACCACTGCTGAGATATCATAGGAACTTATATCTTACTTATATCAATTAGCTTACAGTAAAACTGGTTTCATTATACGTCATTTCGCCGCAGTTCCAAGAACCTATTGACAACATTAAGTGAAGACTTACCAATGTGTTATTCCTTTCCCATTTATATAAAGCATAACATTCTGTTCGTATTATTGTGCCCTTTGGTTTTTATCACTTAACAAAAATTATTTCCCATATCAGTACATAGCTTTTTCATTAATATTTTATAGGTACATAGTATTCCATTGTATAAATTCATAGTTTGTTTATCCAGTCACCTGCTGATGGACATAGTGCTTGTGCCGTTCCTTTCACTGTTACAGAGCTGCAGTCAATGGCCCTAAACTATCATTTTTGAATGTTTGCATATTTTATATATATATATTCACAGATTTTATATATACACATATATATTCCCCCTCCCCCCTGCAGAAGTAGACTTGCTGGGTCAAAGGGCATATGCATTTGTAATTTTGATAGATATTTGCCAAATTGCACTCATTAAGAGTTAAACTAATTGACACCTCACTAGCAGTGTTAGGTGCATGCCTGTTTTCCCACAGCCTCACCAACAGAGTGTGTTATTAAACTTTTGGATTCTTGCCAGTCTGGTAGGTAAAAAGAAGTTTGTCAGTATTTTAATTTACCTTTCTCTCATTATGAATGAGATTAAGTGTCCTGTTATATATTTGAGTCATTTGTGTTTTCCTTTTCTGTGAACTGTGTTTTTTGTATCCTTTGTCCATTTTTTTTTCTTTTGGATTTTTACCTTTTTCATGTGTGTGTTGTAGCTGTCTGTGTGCACATGAGCATTTGCATGTGTGTGTTTCACTTTGCATGTGCTTGTGTGTGCCTTGTCTGTGTCCGGTCAGTCCATTTTCTGTGATGAAATTGCATTTTCCCAATGTTTTTTGGTTGCCTTCTGATTTCCTTTTACCTTTTTTTAACTTTATTTTCTGTTTTGTCCTGTAAAAAATTTGCTTTATATTCAGTTGATTTTTATGAAATTGAATTTATCATCTTGCAAAGAAGATTCTCCATAGTCTTTCTCATGATAGGGACTCACTGTTTTCACTCAGAAACTGTTGTTTGAGTCTGACAGAGGTCTCTGATACATAATGCTGTTTTCTGTGCAATTACAGAATAATTTTAAAGTAATTTATCAAATATTTATTGAGTACCTGTTGGGCACTGGGCCCTATTCTAGGTGCTGGGGATATTGTTCTGAATAAAGTAAAGTCCTTGCCGGTGTGGAGTTCATCTTCTCCTGATGGGGGCAAACCGTAAACACAGGAGACAGGAATAAACATTCATAAATGATATAATCTCAGGTAGAGGTAGTGATTTGAATGAAAGTCAAAAGAAAAGCAGGGCAGATGGCGTGGGATTGTAGGGGGCCTGGTTTAGGTTGAGCAGTAAGGGAAGGCCTTTCTCTGAGGAAGTGACTGATGATGTGAATAATGAACCAAGCAAAGGAAGAAAAAGCTTTCCAGGCAGAGGGAGTGGCATGGTATCAGGCCCTACGGTGGCAGAGAGGAATGAGGTGGGTTGAAACAGCTCATGGTTCTGCAGGTTTAAAGCAGGAGGAGTTGTGGTGAGAGCTTGGGACTGACCGACCCACCCAGGAACGTGGCACGGTGCTGGCCTGTGTGAGGTGACAGACACTGGCGTGGCCCTTCCACTCTACATCTGTGTCATTTTTCTTTTTCCTTTTCGACTCATTCTCATTTTAGAGCAGTGGGAGGAGTCAAAGCTCAGATGCTGCCTAAAGTTATAATAAAGTCTTCAAAGTCTCATTTCCTGTTCTGATACGGACAGCCAAAGTATATAGGCTTTCCTCTTCCACAGCTGATACCTTGGTCCACAGATGATAGGCTGCATTGAGTCAGAGGAAGGGTGGGCCAAGGGCAGCGGGTGTATCTGCTCTGATATCAGTTCATCTTTAATGGGCATGGAAAAAAAAAAAAACAAACAAACAAACCATGGAGGAGTATGGGGGCAGCAATTCCCTAGTCAGGAAAAATGATTTCCTCACAGAGCAGCTCTCCTGACACAGCAGGGCCTCCCAGGCTCCGGCTCAGCGTACCTGTTCCTCAGGCTCAGTAAAATGGCTGTCAATCTATTTTAAGCAAGGGAAAATTGAGGATGGTTTTTCAGTGCTATCACTGGCTTAGTTATGTCAAGCGATTTCTTCAGAGAGTAATAACAAGTGCTGTCTTCAGAAATAGTTTAGTCACAAATGCCTAGTTCTTAAAGTTTACTGGCTTCCCTCCTGCTCCTTTCCTCAGTCATCTCTCCTGCCCCTGGAATACACTTCCTTCCAGAGATTCCTTGCCATGAAGCCTTCATTTCATCAGCAGGCTGAATTTCATTTCTGGTTTCCTTTCGTAATCATCTTCGCCTTTCCTCCTCCTCCCAACCCCCACCCCAGAGCTTCCGTCTAGCACTCCAGCTCAGTACTTTGAAACACATCCAAAAACTGAATGACATCACGAGGGAAATAGTTAACGTGGGGGTGGTGATGTTAATAGGTTAACGTCTTCCATCCCCCAACCCAATGTCAGATCATTTATTTTTTAACCAGTTTTTAACAACCAAATGTTAACACATATGCCTGATCGCTAACCTCCTCTGGGCACCAAACCTGTTTTTTCTTGACTGCAATAAGTGATTATCCAACTCATGCTGCTCCGAAAAAGAGGTTTTGTTTTAATAAGCAGTTTGCAGTTTGGAGCACAATGCTGAGGAAAGCAACATTATCTCCAGCAGTAAACTCTGCAGTCATTGCAAAGCTTGACAAGAAAATGATTGAGTCTGTTTGTTATACCTTTGTGGGGCTGCCACTGCTGCTGCTGATGGAAATGTTGCTGTTTATTCAGCAATGCAATAACACTTTCTGTAATTTATAGATGCACATTCCCCAGATTACTAAAGGTAATATTGTTGACTAAAGGAAAGTATACGAATGGATAGTTTCAGTTGTTGCTGTCCTTATAAAAGTGATTGACTGTTCACTTTGCACGGGAAAGAATTTGCACAGGCTTCATCCCCCTTAACAATTACAGATTTTCCTTCCTCTGACAGTTACAAATAACATGATTTGTCCTAAGTGGTAAAAATTTACAGATTCCATGGAAGTTCAAGACAGAGGATGTGTGGATCCCCTTGCCTTTATTTCCTGGCCAGCCTTCCCATTTTTCCCCTGGGGGGCACCAGAAAAGCCATGCCTGTTCTCTTGGTGGCCTTCAGACTGAGTGGGCGGCTCCTGATTAAGTAGCTTATGGGTTCACACACTGGACTTTTTCTGTAAGTGGAGCTGAGGAGGCCATGGTGACTCATGTGTGTGTCTCAGATGATCTCAGGTGCCAGGAAATTGTCTTTGTGTCCATTTGTTCTTTGGGAAACATTGGGTGAGGCTGGTCCTATTGTTCCAGCAAATATAGACAGTAATCCATGGGCAGTAGAAATTCAGTCACTCTTTCTAAAGTGTTGTAGGTTGAAGGATGGAAAATTTAGCCTTTGGTCACCGCAGGCACACCTGTTGATGGGCAATGTAGAACGCTCCTGGACCAGAGCAGCATAGGTCTGGTGCACAGGGTGGCTGCTCAAAGGCCAAGGGATTTTCTTAGTGAGTGGAGTTGGTGCTTTCTTCTAAGTCACAAGGAAATACCACTTTTTGGTTTAAAGGCTTCTGGCTTCCATGGACTGTTGACTGATGGGTGGATGACATTGTGAGATTCCAAGGTTGACCCTTACTGAGATGGAGAAAACCAGAAGCAAAGTGAAGAACCTCTTAGGAAAAAGAAAAGAAAACAAAACCAAAAAAACCTTTGTAGGCACCAAAGGCCAACAGGTTGAAAGCACTGCTCTTTTTTATGGCATGGGAAACAAATAGTCACAACACACAAATATGAAAGGCACATAAGAGACACCATGTGTTCTGCATCTGAAGTTTCCTAACTATTTTTTCCTATGCAAATGCTCAGTGGGCCAATGCATGACTTACCTGGCTAGCACTGTACTTGATTTGGCCTTTGTTAGTCCTTCAGCTCTCCACTGAGTGGTCTGTTATTCAATTGGTCATATAGCAGGGGGGATCCCAGCATATCTGAGACAGTGTTTGCTAAATCTTGGTGATTGATGTCAGGAAGACAATAGTAAACAAAAGTATTATTAGTCATTTTGCTAGGCCAAACATGGGTTGTTGAGAAGAGAAGGGTTAACATAGGAATAATCTAATTTACTGACTGTGGGTGGATATGGGTTTGAAGATGAACTTTAGCTGAGTTGCCTTGTTTTTTCCTACCTGTGACCCACCTGTTCTATGTGCACTTTACAGTTGATGAAATGGGAAAAAGAAGGCTGGTTTAGTTAATGTAATATATCATTCTCGTATCAATTTTGTGGGTAGTAGTTTGGATTTTTCTCCATCTCTTTCTACAAAGATTTGACATACAGTTGTTTTGCTTTATGGCTTATCAATTATTTTACTACATAAAAATTTAGTTTGATTTTGTCTTCTTTGCATGATTTATAAATCTTTTGAAATTCAAACATGTTTGTAAAATTCAAACCCAATTTTATTTACTAATGGCCACTAATGGCTCATAATGAAAACACTTGCTCTTGGTTATACAAATAATTACAAAATAATGGATTTGCTGATTGTTGTTCCCTGTTGGCATCTGAAGTTCAGTTGGCTCTTGTCAGTCTTGACATTAACCAAGTTGGAGAAGGATAATACCAAGAATGTTACAAAGTGGATATCAGTTCCTATAGTTTAGATAATTTTAATCTTAGTTATATTTTAGGGTTCAGCTGTTGTTGATGGTGGACTTTATAGCAAATCGCAAATTGTTCTGTTCTTTAATCTCAGTCTCAAGATTAGCCACTAATGCATCAGCTATGCTTCAGGGCCAAAATATTCTCTTTCTTTGTATATTTATGTATGTTTACATATTTGTACATATATTGTGTGTGCATGTGTTGTTTATCTCCCCTTGTAATTCACATATTCATAGTATTGCTGAGTGATAAATTGTGTGAAGACAGTGCACATTGTGTGCTTCTGGATTATATATATTTTTACAGCACACCCTGGATGGTTTTATTAGTGAGAAGCTAATGAAGAAGCAAGTTAAAAGAGTAGACAAAGAATTTATAAAAAATCAGGTTGTAAAGAAATTCACTCTGGCTACATCGATCTCTTATCTGCATGTTTTTGCCAAATGAGTTACACTTTCAAGGGTATGATTTCCTATTTTTAAAAGAACTACATTGGGAGTTTACACTGCATGGGAGAAAAGTAATTATATCTGGCATCTTGAAGAGAGTACTATTAATACTAATGATATGATCATCTGTTTTTTTCTCTATACCACTTATCACTTTTAAATGTTTTTATATGTATATCCATCTATGTGAATGAATTAATAAACACATTCTTTACTATGAAGAAAACTCTTTATAGGCATTTAATCTTCATTCTGTGGCAGACATGATTATGGTACCTGTTGTAGAAATGGTGAAACTGAAGCACAGAAGGGTCAACATAACTGGCCCAAAGCTACGTGACTCCTAAGTGGGAAAACCAGGATTTGGAACCCAAATGTCCATTCAGTACCTGTTCTTCAGTTACATTTGATGGCCCCTGCTGAAGAGAAGAAGTGACTTGCCCTGTGACAGGATGCTTTGGTGACATCATCGTTGCTTCTGAGTTCAGCCAATTGGATGGATACTCACTCAGCCCTCATTTTTGGACCTGTGTCATCTTCTTAGGAATCTCCTTAGCATCTCCATTCAACACACACTCACAACAAATCCACAAAGGCAAGACCAACTGTGTTTCCCATCCATGAGTCTACTGAGAGATTTCGCATGAGCAAATGAGGACATGAGGAATTACCCCATCCTCTTTTCAGCTCTACCCTTTTCTTTGTTGAATAGAATCAGAAGGGCTAATAGTAACAATAAAGATAAATTATTTTTTTGTAAACTTCTATTTCCTGTTTAAATGCTTATGTGCTTAGTATCTGTCTGTTTCTCTCTCTACTTTTAAGTACCTTATTTTGCCAGAAGATTTTTTTCTGTGTTATAATTATAAAACCATGCCTAAAAATCAAGTTCAGATTCTCAGTTTCAGTTGTTTTATAATAAAGATGCACTGATGAAATAATATTTTGATAAATATCAAAATATCAAGATATTTTGATAATATCTTGAATATTTGTCAAGATTTACCTTGACATAGCATGATCATTTTAGTAAGAAAAGTGAAAGAGAGGGGCTCTGGACATGTGAAGGTCCTTTGTCTCTGAGAAATCTTGGAGTGCTTTTACTTAAAACAACAGCCAGTGACCCCAGACCCCTGCCTCCCAGCTCCCCGACAGTCAAACCACCTTGCTCTGGCAGCAGGACTGGCCCCAGGTGAGTGGGGAGGGTACTGGGAGGTGCAGCCCCTGCGATCTGGGATATTGTTTAAATACCGTAAAAAGCCTCACTCATTTACTCCTTCTGAGCACTGGAGAGAAAAACGGCGTGGTAATCCCTGCGTAGCAGGTGGTGCTACTTTCATATCAGTATAAGATGAAATTGTGTGGATATTTTTTTCCCTCCTCTCTCCCGTTCACTCTTTTTAATCTTTAAATAAGACGATTGGTAGCCTGTTGGCAAGAAAATGGGCCCTGAATTTTTATTCAAAGTTATACAAGGATGATAGTTGAAATTTTTGGCAGGAGGCACGCCATTGCTTTTCAGAAAGTGCTGTCAAGGGAAGCTTTTTCTGAATTACCTGCTGGGCCTGGGCGCTTTTATGTTGTTGTTGTGACAGGTAGATTTATAAGGCTTGAAATTTGTACAAATCAGTTGTCATTCAGTGCTAGCTGTCAATGTGTCAAGCTGTCAGCCTGCTGCGAGGGGACGCCTGAGGGGGAGTACAAGGGGCAGCCATGGAGAAAGGAAATGAGTTCAAACAGACCTGAAATGGAGCTCAGTTCTTGGGGTGTGCTGCCCCTGTAGAGCCGGCATTGATTTTTCTTGATGTTGAGCAACAGCAAACCTTAAATGACACGTTGTTAGCAATCTAAAGTTGCTGTTTATTGTCTTTTAAATGGCAGCAAATCATGCAGAAGAGAATTCAGTGTGTATTTTTGAATTGTGCGTGTTTAGCAGCATCCTGTTCATGTCACTTTTCTGGCCAGGCTGGTTTCAACCAAGGGACCTGCTGCTTCACTGATGAGTCCAACTTTCTGTAGCATTTTGCAGACACAGCGTGAAAGGAAGTTGTGTGTTCATCTCTCCGTGGGCTACAGATCACTAATAAACACAGTATTAAAGGAGCAGTGAGTCAACATTTCTATTTAGTCTAAAAAAGAAAGACATGTTCCCTAGCATGGCTTTAGCTCCCTTTTCAGACAGATCTTGTGTTAGCTCCCCTTGAAACACAAGGCCTCAGCAGAGAGAACTTTTCTGGACAGGGTTGGACAATGTAGTTCTATTTTCTGGGCAGAATTAACGATGACATCCAACTCAAACAATCTCCTTTACTTTAAACTGATTATTTAAAGAAAATCCACCAATTAAAAGCAGTAGCTAAATGCTGTTACTACCTAAAACACTCTGGTGATTTTCTCCATCTCTTTTAAAAGCGTCTTCATTTAGGTCCCTTAGTGAATATTTGGTGTGGCTCAGATTGTCCTTATTTGCCTTGTTTATGGCTCTGGGGCCCCTTTAGATATAACCTTCTTTTTGTTGTCCTCCCTTCCCAGTCTTTCTCATACATTCTCAGTATGTTGAAAAATTTGGACAATTTCCTAGAAGTTATCGGGGAGGAATAAGCATAGTTCTTTTTTTAAAAAAGATTTTATTTATTTTTAGAGAGGGGAAGGGAGGGAGAAAGAGAGAGAAAAATCAATGTATGGTTGCCTCTTGTGCACCTCTTACTGGGGACCTGGCCTGCAAACCAGGTATGTGCCTTGGACTGGGAATCGAACGGGTGACCCTTTGATTTGTAGGCCGTTGCTCAACCTACTGAGCCACATCAGCCAAGGCAGAGTAAGCTTGTTTCTGAAATAAAGTTAAATAGGTATGAAGGGCCCTACTTTTTCAGTGTGTGGGCATGTAGCAAGGAGGCCTGGCTTCCATCCTGATGTTTAAACCTTTGCACCTCTGGGCAGAGTGTCCTGGCTTTAATCAGTTGTATGACTCCGGCCTATTTCACTCATCCCCTGTCCATCAGGTTGCATAGAGGAGAGGAGGTGGGGGTGGGTGGCAAAGGGAGAGGCCATGAGGGATAAGGTGGCTGGAGATGGAAGCTGGGAAGGTGACACTTGAGAAGCAGTCAGCACCAAGAGGTAAAAAAATTAATCAAAGATTTCCATCTAGCCATTACTGCTGGCGTTCACAGCCTCTGAGCCTCTGAGCTAAAAAGTCTGCAGAGAGGCTCCTGGCGCTGCAGAGTTTGTCTTGTAAAAGTGCAGCTGTCCAAAACATGACAGCTACAGCATTAGCAGGGCCATTAAGAGGTGTAGAACATTTCCAGGGAAATGATTTGAAAAATGACAATGCTGGCTCCTGTGTGATATTAATTATACCCTGTACTCGTGGCAAATAAGCTAAAATAGTTGGCAAGGAAGACAAAGTGAGGTGTCCTGTTTCTGATCGTCGTTCTGATCAAACATTCACCCAACTGGTGGGGCTTTATGGTAGGCAGGTAAGTGTAAGGGTGAGAGGTACGTGCTTGAACCATCAGTCAGGGCTGTATCTGGCGAGTGGTCTTAGGGTGAATGTGGGATGTGGGAGGCTGAGGTAAAGTCAGATGTCCACAGAGAGGGTGGGATGGTGGCAGGGAAAAGGCTGGCATGTCTGTCCTCCACCTAAAGCAGGTAGGTGTAAGTGTGCTATCCCATAAAATTTTCCACAGTGAAGGAAACTTTCTGTATCTGCACTGTTCAATATGGAAGCCACTAGTCACGTGTAGCTATTGAGCACTTGGCATGTGTCTACTGTGACTTAGGAACTGAATTTCAAAGTTTATGTAATTTTTAATTAAAACTTAAATTTACATAGCCACACATGGCTAGGACAGTGGGCAGAGCAGGACTCTAGAGAGTGGTTTCTCACTGGCTGTTTCGGAGGCTGAAGTAGGATGTAGAAATGAGTGGTGAAGAGTCAGGACTTCTACCTCAGGTCCTTGATGGTGTAAAACAACACATGCCTTTCTCTAGTTATTTCTTATTTTGTTTTATCCTTACTTTAGCTTTGGAAGTAAGTAAGAAGAAGTATTACCCCAATTTACAAATGGGAAAAATGAAACCCAGAAAAGTTGAATGAATCTGCTCAAGGTCACTGAGCAAGCCAGGTATTAGGTCTGACAATTTCTCATCCCGCACTTCTTCCCTAAGATGCTGCTTCTTTTTCCAAGGGCTCTGATGAGTAACTCTTTTGTCTAGGAAGACTGGGGTCTGTGCTACCTGTCTACTTAACCTCTCAGGTTCTAGCATGTTCCTTGCACAGCATTCTTAATCTTAACACCCAATACCCTACATGTGAAGGGCGTGCCCAAGTCTGAGGCAGTTTAGAGGATCCCCGGCTCCCACCCCTCCCCCCAGTGCTTTGGCTGTGCTTTCTGGAAGGCAGCTAGCCCAGTGGCCCTGCCCCTAAGGAGCCCTCCTTCAACCTGTGGGCTCTGCACATCTGAATTGTGCCTTCCACCTCTGGATCAGATGCAACATCCTTCTCTTGCCTCCCCACTGATCCTGCAGCTAAATTACCCTATATAAACAAGCCTTTGTTATTCCTGACTTGAGAAATGTGAGGCTGGCTCTTGTTGAAGAAGAAAATAGACCTGGGAAGAAAGAGGTCATGAACAGGTCAAAGTGCCAGAAGAAAAGGCTTCTGGAGCTAAAGTTTCCAGATTTGGGGGTTATGAATGGGGTGGGTGCTGCATGGGGACCTTCCATGGTGGGGTGTGGGGGTCGGTGTGTGTGTATGCCATGTATGCAACACCTATTTGTTTTAAGAGAAATCCACTTATGAGATTTATTACATAAAATATATAAAAGAAAGCCTGGATAAGGTCAGCCTAAACCTTTTGAAGAACTGTTGAAATGTTGCTGGGCTCTTACCTGATAATCCTCCAAGTGAGCTGAACATGAGAAATAACATTCAGCGTTAAACCACCAAGTACAGAGAAAATGTCCTGAAATTATAGTGTTTGGTAAATTAGAGATTGCTTCTATTTCTCCCCTTCCAGAGCTAAGGGAAGGCCGCTTTCCCTCTTTCCTTGTTTACCTTGAAAACGCACTTTACTGCCTGTGGTGTTTCTGTTAACCTCCCTGAACCCTTGCGATTTCATTCATGTGATTTGTTATTGAATGACCTTTTGAGGATTTTACAAAACATGACCTTTTCTTGTCAAACATTCAAGGGTTTGTAAAGTGAAGCTGTCATGGGGACTCTGCATGTTTGCTAATTATAACTAATATGTTTCCCCACATCCTTGGAAATGCAAATCACTTATTTGTTCCATGAATGGCTGCTCTTTCTAGCCTGTTGGTTTGAGATACCTCCCAGCTGTTCAAAGGGGCATCTCTAGACTGGGAATTCTGACTCTTATTCTTAAAGTAGGGAACAAGAATGCTGATTCCCTTGTTAATTTGACCCTTTGAAAACAAGGATGGAAGACGCAAGGAGAGAATGAAAATGTTCAGAACAATCCAGTTCCTGAGAAAGTGAAGGGAAAAATGGACACTCTCAAAATGTTCTGTGAGGCTGTAATACTTGCCTTCCCCAGAAGAAAGAGGGTGTTTTTTTTTTTTTTTGTGGTGGAAAGAAAGAACAAAGAAAGGAATTTTTAGGCAAAAGAAAAGAATAACATGGAGAATTAAGGAAAGAACATTAGGGTCTTACTTTCCATTCCTTGATTTTGGTAATTGAAAATATAGTAATAACAATAGCTACACTAACATTTATTGAATGCTTACTGTGTGCTAGATGCTATGTTTAGTGGTTTAGTTTTGCATGCATTGTCTCATTTAGCCATCTCAACAGCCCTATGAGTTAGGTATTATTATCATTACTACTTTAGGAATAATGAGTCTGACACTCAGGTTAAGTAATTTGTACAGGGTCAATAGGCAAAGGTAGGATTTGATCTAGGGTCTTTCTAGAATATACTATACCATCTCCTTCCTCCATGAAGCTACAAATTTTGACTTTCTTAGGGAAAGTGATTTAATCCACTGCAAAGACTTATTTTCTCAATGAGAAAAATGCTGTATGTGATTTCTTTTTTTAGTGTAAGTCAGTGGTCCATTTTTAATGAGAATAAATATCAGACAAACATAATGTACCATGACCGATTAAAAATACTGTAATAGTGATTTTTTAAAATTAATTTTTTCTTTTTTGTTGAATTTATTGGGGATGTCATTGGTTAATAAAATTACACATGCTTCAGGTGTACAAATGTAGAATACATCATGTGTATATTGTATTATGTTTTCACCACCCCAAGTCATGTCTTCCATCTCTATGTGATTTCTTTATTGTTTCGGAATATGTCTTCTGTGGTTGATAATCACCCTATTGAACTATTATTAGTTTTCTTAAATCCCGGTTTAAGTAACACAATGCTAAGTCAGATCATATGCCATGTGTTTGCTGCTAGTGGAAGAACTGAGTAGGGCTCCTGAGATACCTTTAAAAGTGTGTCCTGTGAGTTTCTCCCATCCACATACTAAACGGGCCCAACCCTGCTTAGCTTCTGAGATTGGACGGGATAGGGTGTGTTCAGAGTGGTATGGCCGTAGACCCTGTGAGTTTCTTATTAGGAGGAAAAAATAATCCTCAGATATTCCAAATGATGTATAGTTACTGTCACTCATGACCTGTGGTTTCTGGAGGAGGGATTTTGATCTTGAGTGACTAAGAAATGGCCTCTTTTCTCTAAATTTTATTTGTTGTAAAAAAAAAAAAAAGGGATAAAACCCTTTTTTTAATGGACAGAATGAACTTCAAATTTTCTGATCTTGGAGAAATTCCATTTGAATTGTGTGTAAATTGCTTGAAGGTACTGTTTTGTTTCCATTCCTTTCCACTCAAGGTAGGGTTGTATCACAGAGACATTGGGCTATAGAGGAGCTGCAGGTTGGATTCTTTCCCCAATGTCTAATATGGAGTCTCTTAAAATGTTCAAGTGCTTGGCTCTGTTCCCTTGTGGGTCCCCTAATCGTCTGGAAAACTATTTATCTAGGGTAGGGGGATTATTGGGCTTTTCCAGCTTCCAAGCATAACTCCTAGGAGATGTTTCTTTCAAATGACTTTCATGTGTTTTCCTTTCTCATTCAGTTGATAGATATAGATGCACAGAGTAATTTGTGTCTTTGAAACAATGGAAATTTTTGAAGTGTTGGCTCATATTGCTTGGAAAGGGTCATTACAACTTTATCTATTAAAAAAAGTTTAGATTCAGGATAGAAAAATATATTTCACTTCTTTTATGAGTCTGTTTTCAAGAGCCAAGCAATTTGTTGTAAAAGAATATAAGAAATATTGAGAATGAGAAAAGTTATTCATTCCATAAAGCCCTGTCCCTCTTCATACTTTTTTTCCCACCACAGACTTTGATCGCTTCATAAATGACCCTCAGTGTGAGAGAACCTGTCCACCCTGCTATTTCAAATGTATTGAAGGTATTTATGATGGATAGTTAGGTTTCAACTATATAGTAACCCAGCTTTCTACTTATATCTTGGTGCTTAATAGCAATGGCTTATATATTTCAGTATCTTACATTCTGGGTATAGTCAAACTGGCCTTAAAGTTTTTAAAAAGTCAGTATTTCATAAAGCAGATTTCAGGCGAAGAAGGAAAATCACAAAAATTTCATATTTGGGGTTTCTCTTTTAAATTGAGTCAAGTTTAGGGTGTGTTATCATTAAGAATATACTTTTTCAAAGCACATTTCTCTTTTAATTATTAGATTAAAAATTTATTTTCCCTTTTCATTGAATTTGTTGGGGTGATACTGCTTAAAATTATATAGCTTTCAGGTGCACAGTTCTATAACACACCATCTGTACACTGTACTGTGTGTTCACCACCCCAAGTCAAGTCATTATCCATCACCATTTATCCCCCCATACCCTTCTCCACCTCCCCCACGCCTCCATCCCCACCACAATTACTGCACTGTTGTCCCTGTTCATGAGTTCTTTCTCTTTTTTTCTTTTTTGGCTGGATCCCTCCACACACACACCCAGCCCCCTCCATTCCACCTCTGCACCAGCTGTCAGCTTGTTCTCCATCTGAGTCTGTCTCCATTTTGCTTGATAGTTCATTTTGTTCATTAGACTGCACATACGAGTGAAATCATATGGTACTTGTCTTCTCTGACTGGATTGTTTTACTTAGTATAATACTCTCCAGGTCCATCCATGCTGTCTCAAAGGCTAAAATTTCCTTCTTTTTTGTGGCTGAGTAGTATTCCATTGTGTAAATGTACCGCAGCTCTTTTTATCCACTTATCTACTGATGGACACTTGGGCTGCTTCCTAATCTTGGCCATTAGTAAATAATGCTGCAATAAACATAAGGTTGAATATATTCTTTGAAATTAGTGTTTCAACTTTCTTTGGATAAATTTTCAGAAGTAGAATCTTTGGGTCAGAAGGCAGTTCCATCCATTTTTAATTTTTTGAGGTAACACCATACTGCTTTCCACAGTGGCTACACCAATCTTCCTTCCCACCAACAGTGCAAAAGGGTTCCCCTTTCTCTACGTTCTCATCAGCATTAGTTGTTTGTTGATTTATTGATGATAGCCATCTTGACAGGTGTGAGGTCATCTCATTGTGGTTTTAATTTGCGTTTCTTTGGTGATTAGTGATGTTGCCCCTATTTTCATATGTCTATTGGCCACCTGTATGTCCTCTTTGGAGAAGTGTCTATTCAGGTCCTTTGCCCATTTTTTAAATTAGATTGTTTGGGGTTTTTTCGTGTTGAGTTTTATAAGTTCTTTATAAATTTTTGATATTAACCCCTTGTCAGATGTATCAGCAAAACTGTTCTTATTCAGTGGGTTTCCTTTTCAACTTGATAGTTTCCTTTGCTGTGCAAAAACTTTTTATTTTGATGTAGTCCCATTTATATTTTCTTGTTTCTTTTGCCCCAGGAGATATATCAGAAAAAAATATTGCTGTGAGAAATGTTCAAGATATTACTGCCTATGTTTTCTTCTAGGATTTTAATGGTTTTGAGCCTAACATTTAAGTCTTTAATTCATTTTTGAGTTTATTGTTTTTAAAGTATATTTTATTGATCATGCTATTACAGTAGTCCCATTTTTTTCTCTTTATCCCCCTCTGCCTGCACACATCCTCCCACCAGCACTCCTCCCCCATCTTAGTTCATGTCCATGGGTTATACATATAAGTTTTTTGGCTTCTCCATTTTCTACATTCTTAACCTCCCCCTGTCCATTCTGCACCCATCAATTATGCTTCTTATTTCTGGTACCTTTTCCCTTCATTCTCCCCCTCAGCATCCCCGCTGATAACCCTCCATGGGAATCTCCATTTCTGTGATTCCGTTCCTGTTCTAGTTGTTTGTTTTGTCTTTGTTTTTTTAGGTTCAGTTGTTGATAGTTGATCATTATCATTTTACTGTTCATAGTTTTGATCTTCTTTTTCTTTGATAAGTCCCTTTAACATTTCATATAATAAGGGCTTGGTGATTATGAACTCCTTTAACTTGACCTTGTCCGTGAAGTACTTTATCTGCCCTTCCATTCTAAATGATAGCTTTGCTGGATAGAGTAATCTTTTGCCTACCAGTCTCGATGTGGCTTCTACTGTAAATCCTTGGTTATAAGACTTCTCTTCAGCTAGTCTTTAGTTGGTCATTCAGGATGATTGTTCTATAATTTAGCTGTAATTCCAGTTTGGTCCCAGGAGGAGGTGAGTTTAGCTTCCACCTAATCTGCCTCCATCTTGGATCATAAGAATGTACTTTTGAAAAGAATTCTGTCCATTATGGTGAATGGCATAACCCAGGACTGCCAATATACTTTGCCAGCAATTACTAGCCAGTACTTGCAAATTTATGATAGAGGTCTGAGCGTTTTAATTAATTAATTAATTAATTATTTTAAAGATATTTATTTATTTAGCGGGGGGAAGGGAAGGAAAAAGAGAGGGAGAGAAACATTAATGTGTGGTTGCCCCTTATGTGTCCCCAACTGGGGACTTAACCTGCAACCCAGGCATGTGCTGCGCCTGGGAATCAAACCAGCGAACCTTTGGTTCGCAGGCCCACACACAATCCACTGAGCTACACCAGCCAAGGTGAGGTCTGAGTGTTTTTAAAAGTCTTCAAAACCATTATTGAACTAATTCTAAATATCATATAAAGTACTTTTAGGAGAATGGAGGTTAGGGATATTGTGAAATTCACATGAAGCATTAGGCATTAAAATTTTAGAGAAAGAGAAGGAATAATTGTATTAGGACAGTGATTTCTAATATTTTAAGGTGAAATATTTAAGAATCTGATGCAAACTATGGCCATTTGTCCCAGAAAATATACATTAACCCAAAAGTTTGCATTTAGTTTCAGAGATTCTTGGGTTACCCTCATCACCATCCTTGGAACCCCAGATTAAGCCCTCCAAAGGGCTTAATTGAATTCCTCCAAACTCAGAGAATTTTGCCTGAATAAGGAGGCAATCATTTTCAGTGCCCATGTTCACCATTAGCACTTCTTCCATCTCCCAGTTAATCCTTACCACTGCCTTCTTGGGTAGAGTTAGGGTTCTCAACAACTATCTTGAAGTTTATCCTTGAAAATGAGTCCTGGGAACTGCAACAAGATATGTTACTTACAGAAATTGGTGATATTGAATAGAAAAGGAGAAATTCATTGAGGACAACTTCTTTAGGGTGAGAGAAACAAACCAGAAATACTACCCAACATATATGACTAAATACTGTGTAGTGTATTTAGTCATATGTAAAGACTTGAATTCTCAGTCCTGACTACCATTTCTCTGAATTTGGGTATGAGTGTCTTCTTCAGAGAGTCCTTTCTTCCTAATGGTCTTCCTGTTGCTGGTTAGATGTCACATAGCTTAGCCAATAGTAGCCGTTTCCATGTAGAAGACAGTCTGTCCCATACTGAGTTTACAGCAGACTCCAGCTTTATTTTGAGAAGACTCAGCCTGTTCTCCATTTGGATATGTTCCAAAGCTTTTCATGTTTGCCCCAAACAGGATAATACCCAGGAAGTTTTTATACTATGGCATAATTAAACATTTTCTTCCTCAGCAGTGGGGAGACAAGAAAAGGAAGAGGTTAAGTACCTGGAGAGGTCACTTTGATCTGGTTTGAGGCTGACAGCTGGGGTCCTAAAGCATTCTTTCTGGGCACATTGTAGCCCCCTCTGCTGGGATGATGAGGATGGAGCAATAGCGATCAGTATAAAAATAATTACCTGTGTTTTAAAGATGAAGAAACAGACTTCACAGAAATTAGTTAACCTTCTAAGGTCACACAAGAGGATGAAGTGAAGGTGGGACAGAAATCAGAATCTCTTTGGCTCAAATGTCCATGTTCTTGATCACTGTGTGAATAGTTGAAGGAGAAAGATGGCGTGGTGGTAATTAAATGCTCTTTTCCCAGTCTTACCCTCTTCCCAAATAACCCCAGTTTTTGAAACATTGAGATAGGGAAATTTCACTTCTGGTGACTTACTGTCTTAAATAAAACAAAACTGAGGCCCCATGTGTGGATGCTCATGCATGCATGTCTGTGTTAAGTGTGTGAGAAGGTGATGCCAGACCTCTTACGATGTGGTTTAATTCCCTCTCCATTGATTCGGAAGTGGAAAGAAAATATCAGAACTCCTGAAGTGCCTCTAAAACAATGGCGTACTGAAGGTATTAAAACCAGAAAAGAAAACAAATTGCTATTTTTAAAACCAAAGTTCCATTTTCTCACTGACTCCTAGCTTCTTGTTAAGTGCAGAGGGCCCACTCTGGGCTGCTTCAGTTCTCCCTGTTCGCTCATGGTAGTTCAGACTTTCTGTGCCTGACCTGAGGTCCTGAATTTCCACTGTTCTTTGGATTTCAAATGTTACGGGGGACTGGGAGCGTTTAGAGGAGGTGATGATCTCTTGGCACAGAGACAGCTTCTCCCAAAGCTTCTGCAGTCTTTTTTTTTTTTCCCCATTTCTTTTTTCTTATTTCCTTTTTGTTTACCTTTGGTTTGAGTGAGTCGATTGGCATTTCTCTTTGTACTTGGAAAATTCACTATTTGCCACAAGCAAGAGAGAGGTCAGAGAGCAGGGTTACAAATAGATCTGAAGTTATGTTTGTGTCTGCATCTCTATTTCTGGGGGCAAGGGACACTGCTGCCATCCATTAAATATTTATTGTATTACCAGCCTCTGGTCATCCCTGCTAATGGAGGGAAGGGGTTGTATGATAATCCAAAATAGCACGAAGTTCCAAGTTGTTTATATTTGATTTGGCTGTGCATTACAATAAAACCCCATGAATTTAATTTAATTAGGAAGGAGGCCAGTTTGGGTTAGTGAAGCCCAAGTGATATTTTGTGGAAAATTGATTTTGTAGCTTCCAAATTGATACAGTAGTTTAAATTAGGTACCAAAGACTATCATAGAGATTCTTAGGACAGTTATTTTAAAGATATTTATTCATTCATTTATTTATTTGAATATATTTTATTGATTATGCTATTACAGTTGTCCCATTTCCCCCCTTCAATCCCTCCACCCTGCAAACCCTCTCCCACCCACATTGCCCCCCTTTAGTTCATGTCCATGTGTCGTAAGTTCTTTAGCTTCTACTTTTCCCACACTATTCTTACTCTCCCCCTATTTTCTACTTACCATCTATGCTACTTATTCTTTGTACCTTTCCCCCATCTCTCCTCCTCCCCACTCCCCTGTTACTAACCCTCCATGTGATCTCCATTTCTGTGATTCTATTCTTATTCTAGTTGTTTGCTTAGTTTGTTTTTGTTTTTGTTTTTGGTGTGGTTGTTAATAATTGTGAGTTTGCTGTCATTTTACTATACATGTTTTTTATCCTCTTTCTTAGATAAGTCCCTTTAACATTTCATATAATAAGGGCTTCGTGGTGATGTGCTCCTTTAATTTGACCTTTTCTGGGAAGCACTTTATCTGCCTTCCATTCCTAATGAAAGCTTTGCTGGATAGAGCAATCTTGGATGTAGGTCCTTGCCTTTCATGACTTGGAATACTTCTTTCCAGCCCCTTCTTGCCTAGAAGGTCTCTTTTGAGAAATCAGCTGACAGTCTGATGGGAACTCCTTTGTAGGTGACTGTTCCCTTATCTCTTGCTGCTTCTAGGATTCTCTCCTTCATTTTAATCTTGGGTAGTGTAATTATGATGTGCTTTGGTGTGTGCTTCCTTGGGTCCAACTTCTTTGGGACTCTCTGAGGTTTCTGGACTTCCTGGAAGTCCATTTCCTTTGCCAGATTGGGGAAGTTCTCCTTTATTATTCAAATAAGTGTTCCACTTGTTGCTCTTCCTCTTCCCCTTTTGGTATCCCTATAATTCGGATGTTGGGACATTTAAAGATGTCCTGGAGGTTCCTAATCCTCTCCTCATTTTTTTGAATTCTTGTTTCTAAATTCTTTTCTGTTTGATTGTTTCTTTCTTCCTTCTGGTCCACTCCATTGATTTGAGTCCCAGTTTTCTTCCCATCTCTATTGGTTCCCTGTACATTTTCCTTCATTTCACTTATTGTAGTCTTCATTTGTTCATCTAATTTGCAACCAAAATCAACCAATTCTGTGAGCGTCCTGATCACCAGTGCTTTGAACTGTGCATTTGATAGGTTGGCTATCTCTTCATCACTTAGTTGTATTTATTCTGGAGCTTTGATATGTTCTTCCCTTTGGGCCATTTTTTTTTTTTTTTTTGTCTTGTCGCACCTGTTACGTAGTGAGGAGTGGAGCCTTAGGTGTTCACCCAGGTGGGTCAACCATCACTAGGTTGTGACTCTGTATGTGGGGAAGGGGTCAGAGAGGGAACAGTGGTGCTTGCTCCACTCTGCCAGATTTCAGTCCCTTCCACCTCTTCCCCCAAGCAAACTGGGCCCTTCTGGTGCTGATTTCCAAGTGGGTGGGCTTATGTACATTCTAGGACCCTGTGGGTCCCTTCAATGAACTGTCCTGTGAGGCTGGGAGTCTCTCCCAGCACCTCAAACTCCACAGGTGTTTTCAATTGGTGTTTTGAGGCTTTATTTCCCTGGGCTGCAGTCCTGGGTTGTGTGGTCTGTCTTGCTCCCCAGTTCACCTGGTTTATTTGTGAACAAATGTGGGACTTCCTGGTCAGCCAGCCACCTCGCTCGGTCTGCCCGATGCCACCCCGTGCTCAGGATCTGTCAGCTGCTGCCTTGCGTGCTCGGAGTCCACCAGCCATAGCTTTTTTTGCCATGACCCCTCTCCGTCTGTCCACCCAACCCCACCCATCCTACTGGTCTGGATGAATGTGTCTATTTTAACTCCTTGGTTGTCAGACTTCTATACAGTTCAATTTTCTGTCAGTACGGGTTGTTCTTTTTGTTTCTATTTTTTTGTCCTTATTTTGGTTGTGTGAGGAAGCACAGTGCAATGTGTCTACCTGTGCGTCCATCTTCTCTTAGGACAGTGTTAATGACTAGTTAAAGATATTGGGCACATACTGTAAAGTTTTATAGAAATGGCTTCTTCCAAAGTTATTAAAACATTTCAAAACTATCTTCATAAGTTTTTAAAATATCTTAAAATATATTTTATTGATTATGCTATTACAATTTTTCCCCTTTACCCCCTCCACCTGGTATCCCCTATCCCCTCCAGCAGTTCCCCCCCCCTTAGTTCATGTTCATGGGTCATGTGTATAAGTTCTTGGCTTCTCCATTTCCTATACTGTTCTTAACATACCCCCTGTCTATTGTGTACCTACTAATTTGTACTTCTTACTCCCTGCATCTTTTACCCCATTGTCTTCATGAGTTTTAACTATTTTTTAAATAAGATTTGTTTTGCTTTTTATTATTTTTCAAGATTTTTAAGTATTTCTATCAGTCTTTTTTATGTAATGAACACAGCTTTTCTTGACATGTCATAGAAAAGTAAATGTCTGTTAAAATTTCTGCAAGTTTCTAATCTGGTAGATTTGAAATAACAAAATTGACCTATGTGATATTTTTCCCTCAGTGGATTCATTGTCTTAATTATATATCATTAAAGCTAATACAGATGGGGAGTCATTTTAAGTAATATGTATTATGTATTTCTTGGAATGTCTTTATACCAAAATACATTTTTCTCCTGATGCAGGTTATACTTTTGTGATGCTTTAATTTATTCCTAGTCCCTCCAGTTTTAGTTTTTAATATGCTGTCTCATTGGGTCTTTGGGCTTCTTCTTCTTCACATTCAATGACCTGTAAACACATAGTAAAGCATTACAAGTGAGCATCTTTTTCCTTTTTAAAGGAAACCTCTGCCTTGCTTAGGTCTTGTAACGACTGCACTGGTTTTTATTCCTCATATGGAAGCAAGAGAGGTGACTGAGTGGTTCCCGAATGCTGATCTGTTGACTTGCTGCAGTGGAACTACTCAAGAAAATTAAAAAAAAATAGAGATTCCCGGGCACCACCCCTGTAGATTCTGATTCAGTGGGTTTTGGTGGAGCTCAAGAATTCCTGTTTTTAACCAGCTTTCTTTTTGCTTCTGGTGGGCACCCAACCACAAGGAGGCCAGAATTATTAAAAAGCCAGTTAGCCAGATCCCAAGTTTGTCTTCCATCTGTGCCCAACAAATTGGGGATTGCTTGATTTGGGAGCAGTGGAATAGTGGGGGCCAGTAATTATGAAATGGGGAGCATGGTCCTTGAGGCTAAAGCTAATGGGGAAGATCAAGTTTGTACTTCACACTAGAGTTGGCCCCGCTCTGTTGACTGTTTTTTTCAAAGAACCCTTAACTGTTTTTGCCTGGATTTTCCTTCTTGGTCAAGGGGCACATTCGGAGCCTTGGTCTCCAGAGATTGTTAACACCAGCAGCTGTTGTCTGACTGCGGTGACCCTTCACTTTTTTCAATGCTGCCCCCTCAAAGAGCCACCTCACCTCCATTTTCTCGTTAGCCTTCCCTTGTTCTTTCACAGGTCACAATTAATCTTGCATAGCACCTACCGGAACAGGGCTGCCCTGGAGACAATTAGCAGCTGTGTCATGCCAGTGGCATGGAGTCAGTCTTCTCCACACTGGGAGGTGAGGTTAGAATCAAGGAATAAAGCCTAAAGCATTGACAATAGGAAGCTCCAAAGAAATGCTCAGAGATTTGAATTGCTAGAGACAGTTCAGCATTTACTCCACAAAATGGACTTATTAAAAAGCCATGAGAGGAGATTGTGTCATTTGCAAATAAATCTGTGCTACAGATCCAGAACCAGTGATGTCCAGGGGGTCTGGGGAGGCTCGGGCAAAAAGCCACTGCTTGGGAGTGGGCTTGGTCAGGGCACACCCCCTTCATTTGTAGGGTTGTTCATGAATAAAGTGTTAGGGCTCTGGTTATTGTCAGAGGCAATTAATTGGGACGGAAAGCTCCAGTTTGGGGGAGTGACATTTTAAAAATAATGATCAGTGAACTTCATTTGAGTAATATCTGTGGCCATACCATCCATCTTCTTAGTTGTCAATCTGTGCCCTTCAGTTCCTAGTCCTGGAAGGAGTAAATGTGGTATCTTAAGAGAACTCAGCAACTTTCTCCTTTGTAAGAAAATTCTTGATTGTCAAGTTCATAGAAGGAATTTATTTCCTTAAAAAGTGGCAAAGTTGGGATGAGAAGCTTTGTTACAGTTTAAGGCTTGTGGACGTGTGTGGTATTGTATTGTGGCATGTATAAGGTGCACTTTTTTGCCCAAATTTTTGAGGGGAAAATAAAGATGTACATTATACATGGGTATAATGAATGTGTACCATAGATATAATAATGGATATAATAAGCCTGTATATAATGCACACAAAAATGTAAGTATGCATTATAAGTGGCAAAACATGGTACATTGGAAAGAGCCCTACCCTGGGCCAAGTGAGACGACCTGAGTGTGTGCTGTGATGAGTTATGCAGTTGTGAAGCATTTGTGTGAGCATCAAGCAGTATTGGGCCCCCAATATGACTGCTTTGTGTGGCCCTTCTATGGCAACAGGCATCAACAGCCACCTTCACCTTCTCTACCAGGGATGTCACTGGTAGGCAGGGACATGGCCTTTCTAGCAGGTAGAAGGTGAACACTTTATACTTTTTTGGCCAGAAAGAATGCCCAGTTTCTAGGACTTTGCCCAAGCATAACACATCCGGATCTCAGGCCTACATTTAAAGCCCATCTGGGAGGAGTGGGTAGTATATTCTCATACTGCGGAATCCTACTAGCTTGGACAAACTGCACTGAATGACCGCTTAGGAAGTGGTGAGCATACTTAATGTTTTAAATAAAATGCAGCATTATCACTTGTTAAAATTGTGGTAAAATACATACAACATAAAGTTTACCATTTTAAGGCATATGCTTCAGTGGCATTTAGTATATTCACAATGTTATGCCACCATCACTACTATGTATTTCCAGCTTCACCACTTTTAAGTGTAGAAAATATTTCTAAATAACTGACCAATCGTTTCTACCCAGGAGCAGACCTCATTATTACATGTACACACAAACACACAGAGCTCCATATAAATTTGCAAAATACGTTATTTGGATTTCATAGTCTGATGGTGTCCAGAAAGACCTTGGAAATTCTCTGTTCAAGCCTGTGGATGAGGAAACCTTGAGTGCGATTTTGTGGGATTTTATGGGACTGGCTCCTGCTGGCGCGGCAGAGGCAGGACCAGGTTTTCCAATCCTGACACAAAAGGTTTTCTTTAATGTGTGTGTAATTGGCAATAAAATTGCCATAAAATATGTTATTGAACTAAAACATTTAAGATAAATTTCCTCTCTTTGGTTGAACATTTTCCCCTCAAGTCTTATTTACATTGCGAATTTTCACGGCGAACCCTTTCTTTGGCCCAGCTTAGAAGAAATTTTTACCACAAATTATAGGAGTCATGAACTTTTCTTCTCCCTGAGTTGGCCTTGTATGGGTGGAAACTTAAAGTGTGTGAAGTAATGAACTGTTCTGTGTGTATGTGTGTCAGGGGGTGGACTTGGGTGAAAGCATGCCTCTGTTCTTACAGAATTTAGGGTGGGGTGAGGCCGGGGACAGGGAGGCAGCTAGCTGAGACCTAAGCTGACTGAGGATTCAGGCAGAGAGAGGATAGCATGCAAGAGGATTCTGTTGCTTTGGGGGCAAGGACTCCCCAGAGGGAAGCCCTGGCTCCTTAGCGATCTTTGGATGCCAAAGACAGGCATTAGGAGTAGTGAACAGGTAGTGTATGGCTGGATGTTGGTGGTGGTGAGCACAGCCGCGTGCACTCCCCAGTGGGACCCGTGGTGTGGAAAGTCCATCTGAGAGCAGAGTCTGTGTTCCAGGGCCCACAGTGCTATGTAGCTGGGCAGCGGTGGACTTAGGTTCTTTTCTTCTTATTTATAGTAGTAAAATGTATATGGCATAAAAGTTACATTTTAATCATTTTAAGTGTACAATTCTGTGACATTTAAATACATTTACATGGTTGTGCACTCATCATCGCTAGCTATCTCCAGAACTTATCTTCCCCAACTGAAACTCCTTGTTTGTTAAACAACAAATCCCATTCCCCTCTCCCTCCACCCCAGGCAAGCCACATTGTCTCCATGAATTTGAGTACTCTAGGTACCTCATTTTAGTGGAATCATACAATATTCGATTACACTAAAGCTCACTCAGGTTTTTTAATAGGATTTTTATCAGCAGCTAGCCCATGTAGTGCCTTTGGAAGAATTAGGAAAAGGGACCCTCTTTGTCTAGGTAAATGCAGCCTCTGGCCAGAACCTGAGCTCAGCCAAGTGGAGAGCAGCCTGAATTTCAGTCTCCACCTGTCCCCTTGGCCAAACACCATTGTGGGAAGAACTGCCTGAAAGACTATACAAGTTGGTCCTGTTTATCAGGCTCCCAAAAGGAGATTTCCTGTTCCGCTGGCTGAATGACTTCCCCATTTCCCATTTGTTTTTTCAGCCCCCTTCTCTTATCCTCTAGTACTTTCTTGCTGCCTTGAGGTTCAAGTTTGTTAATTTTCCTCAGAATGGGGTTTCCCCAAAATGACAGGCTTTCAGATGCCAACACAAAAGGGTGATGGGGCTTCTAGGAATGCGCATAACACATTCAAATATCACTGGGTGTGAGCTAAGTACCAATGACTTATGTGGATTAGATTTCCTTTGGAAATGCTCAGGGTGTTAAAAATTAGGAGAAGAGCATACAGATAAATAAGTGTGGGGTTTTACTTATGCCAGCGCCTCTGAAAACTGGTTGAAATATTTAGCAAACTGAAAATGCGGCTGGTTGAGTGTGCTGTGAACCGTGCTGGGCTCTTAGCCCTACCTCTTTTAATAAAGCAGTAGCTGAATTGAAAGCAATCTAGGCAATAATGAATATTCTTGTAAATCTCTCTGGTTGAGAAACTCTAAAGATATGGTCAGAGCCCAAGCAGCACCTATTTCCTCTTAATTCTGCTATAATACATGAATGATCTCTTATAAGGCATTAAACTTTAATGGATGTGATTTTACTAAACAGATTTTAAAATCAGTCATGGCGCTAACGGAACCGATTAAGATGACTTTTAATTGTTTATTATATATGACACAAAAAGAGGTTTTTATCTAAAATGCTATCTTTTTTTTGTTCTGATGTCCAAAGATTTTGCTTATTTATTTACTTTTTTTGAAGTGATAGATGTAGAAGGGCAACAGCTTGGATTGAGAAGCAGAAGCCCACATTTTTGTGCTCTCCCAATGTGGAAATATTAGAGGAAACATTGATGTAGCACACACACAAAAAAAGCCATATGAAATTAAAAAGCACAAAGTGAAACAAACCTGGGTATAATTATCTAGTGAAAGAATTTTTTAGAGTATTAGTTTTGGTGAGGAAGAAATGAAGGTTGAGCCCTGGCCTGCTGGCTCAGTTGGTTAGAGCATCAGCCCATAACTGAAAGGTTGTGGGTTTGATTCCCAGTCAGGGCACATACCTAGGTTGCGGGTTGGGTCTCTGGTTGGGGTGCATAATGGAGGCAACCAATCAATTGTGTCAGTGTTTCTCTCTCTCTCTCTAAAAAAACATATCCTTGGGTGAGGATTAAAAAAAAAAAACTAAAAAGAAAGGAAAAAGAAATGAAGGTTGAGATTTGCTTAGGCCTGACCTTTTCACTTTGCTTTTGCTTTTGTTGGTTGCTATGCTAAGAGCATTACTCAAATGTATACTGTTGTGGTTGAATTTCTTCATCCTTCCTTCTTTTGACATTCCTGGGCAAGGCTGTCCTCACTCAGGACAGACATGTTACACAAGTAGGGAACATTGTAGACTTGAAAATCTGGCCAAATACTTTGTTATAGCAGTTAACCATGGCTCAGGATTAAACATGAAGAGAGGGTTATCTGGTTTTCCTCCCCTTCCTTACAGTTTTTCCCCGCTCTGAGTTTGTTCATTCGTTTTCTGCCTTTGGAGTTTTAAAAAGTTGGATTGTTCCTCTGTTATAAAAATAACACATGCATCAGGCTTGCAGATAGCCCATCGCCAAGAAGAGAGGCATTTCAGAGGCCGTATGGGGCAGGGACGGAAACCATGCAATGAGTGGGGAATGCAGGTTTTCACTTATTTCATGCCTGGTGTCCTAAGACACAGAGTGGATAGAGGGGAACAGTGTTGTGTGGACTGGTAAATTTAAAACATTTATGGATTGGACGAGATCCCTAAATCTCTCCTTCTCATCTGCACACCACCTTCCCCTTTTCCCTCCCTACCCCTGGGACAGCTGTCCCATTTTCTGGGTAAAGAAGAATGAGAGGATTCCACTGTCGCCTTTAAGTGTGGTTGCTAAGGCTGTAGTGTTTGCAGAGTTCTTTAGGTTTTGCCTTGTTTTTTTTTTTTTGTTTTGTTTTTGTTTTTCATAAAAACAAGATTTCTTATGCAAAATGGGTCACTTGAAAGCACCAAACAATTTCTCCAGAGCAACAGCCAGCGTTTCATGCAGGAGAGATGTTAGCAAAGCACTGACATATGGATGTGATCTCTGTTACTTTGACCAGATTTGGTTTCTACAGAGTGCGTGAGAAGGGAAGATAAATTTTGTCCTAGTAATACTATAGCGACTCATAAATAAATGGTTACCCTTTGGTGCTTGCAGTTTTCATTAAAGTCGCCTGAGCTTTGTTATTGACACCATAGGTTGCCTATTCAGGGAAATGCAGTAAAATTTATCAGTGTGCTTTCTACACCTAATAAATCATCCAAACAGGGAACCATATGGCAGATAAGACCTTGAAAATGTGGCTTCAGCATGTGAGGAGTCAAGTTGCTGAAATCTTGAATGATTACAGCCTGCACATTTTCCCCTGGAATATCTTATAGTTATTTTACATGCCATTTTCTTGTTCACCCTATCACCTCTTTGTCTCTCTCTCTCTCTCTCTCTCTCTCTCTCTCTCTCTCTCTCTCTCTCTCTCTGCACCACCCCCAAACCTTCTTTCTTGTTCTTTCCTCTTTTACCTCCCTCTAGCGCCATTGTTTTTGGGCTGTTCTTTCTCACTCTTTGTTTTTCTTTTGGGTGGGGGTCTAGCTGCGATTGTAGCTTTAAAGTAAGCATCCAGGCAGATAAGACGTTTTTATAATGCCTCTCTGGTAGGAGGAAGAGGGGCAGGGAGGAGCAGAGACTGACGGGAAGGGATGATGTATGTGGCGGCTATGTCCCTACTCTCCTCCAGCCCATTGTCATTAATCACGACCATTAGTTTTTTTCAGAGCTGCCTTGTCTGCACCGTGCCTCAGAAAAGCCATTGTTTTTTCATGCTACAGACCAGGGGGGAAAAGGGAAGAGAGAAACACTAGTACTTTCTTCCTCCTCCCTCATTCTACCTCCCAGAATCTCCCTCCTCTCCTGTCTTTTCCCGTCTCCTACCACCCAGCCCATTCCAGCTGTCCCCGCTCTGCCCCGCTGTAGAAGTTGATGGGTGGTGGTGGGGGGACCCAACCCCAAACTCTCATTGCCTCTTCAGTACTTACGTTTTATACAGTTATCTGACAATGTAGCATGGGGCACACAATGGGAATGTATTAAATAAATAATAACTGTATTACTCATGATGCACTATTTAATTTACAAGAAGGTTTTGTGGATATCATTATTGATTTTTGCCCTTTTTTTGGGGGGAATTGTGGTCTAGGTATTCTTGTTATAACCCGGGGATACAGCGAGATGGGAGGAATGTGCCTATAGTGGACCATCTGTGTTGAGTGCCTGGGGAAAGAGAAGGCTGGCTGCTACATGCGGAGGTGATTACTAAACCTTGATTATGATCTATGGACTCCATCACTGCTTAGCAAGCTCTTCAAGAACAGCCCTGGCCTGTGGTCAGTTGATGCCACCCGGTCAACTTGGGTGAATCTTGGTGGCTGATGAGGGATGGCGATTGTCCTTTTCTTCATCTTTGCTACCTGAGGACTTGGACTTTAGAAGAGAGACCCCACAGATTGCAGTAGCTTCCTGGCTCTTAATGATGAATCTTATCTGAGTCATATATGTGGTGTCTAACTGCTCACTATACTAATATCTTAAAAAATATTCATAGCATTTTGTAAGACATGAAGGCCAACCTCAAATAAAGAGCATACAGTGTTAAGTATAATTTTATGAAATTTGCTGTGAAAACTGAAAACTGTTGGTACAAGGGGAAGCATAAGAGTTAATAAGATGTATGATGTCTTTTTAGAAAGGAAAAATCCTTAATTACTTTCAGATATAAACAAAGTTATTTGAACTTTATTCTTAAATATTGCCAACTAGAGTTATTAGGGTATTTCTTTTAATGAAAATATGGCAGTGATGTGCTATTAATGCATTGATTAAATATTCATGGTATAGAAAAAAACATTTCTGAGCAAGGAATCAAGAAACCAGAGTTATGCTTCTTCTACTTAGGTGCTGTGTGACTTTAGTCAAATTACTTTACCTCTCTGAATGTCAGTTCCTTTTTCTGGCAAGTGAGATGGTTGATTATATCTAGATCAGTGTTTCTGAAGGTGTTAGATCATGGGTGGTATAGGATACAATTTTAGGTACTACATGGAATAGACCTTTCCAATTTTAATAACTATGTATGTTTATGATTGATTTCTATTTATGTATTTGTTTATTTTTTAACAATTTTATTTATTTATTTTTAGAGCAGGGGGGAAGGGAGGGATAAAGAGAGGTACAGAAACATCAATGTGTGGTTGCCTCTCATGCACCCCTACTGGGAACCTGGCCTGCAACTCAGGCATGTGCCCTGACTGGGAATCAAACTGGCATCTCTTTGATTCACAGGCCAGCACTCGATCCACTGAGCCACACCAACCAGGGAGATTTCTATTTATTTTAAATAGTATTGACTATCCATTTATTATTGTAATATAACTTTTATGTTTTAGTTTTTGAATTAGTAGGAAAAATAAGCCAATAGTAGAAAAAATATTACATATATAATAGTACAACTGTTGTAGAGATATGATGAAAATTATACTTGGTACTCAGATGACCAAAAATTGTTACTCTCCAGGCCAACAGATAATCAAGGTCTATGTACACACACAGGTGTTCATCATCATCTTTCTTACTATGTTCAACTCCTTTGCTTAATAGTACAAAGTCAGTTTTAGTGTGGGTTGGGTCTGAATGATCTCAAATTCCAATTTAATGAGGTTTTTATGAAGATAGCTCTAAGCGTATGAATCTAATAACATTACAGCATGAGTCTAGATGTTGGGGAGACCTGAATGTCTGAGACATCATGCTGAGGGCTTGTAGAGCACCTCTTGCATGTTTCTATTTGAAGGGACTTTGAAAGGCTGGAATGTATCATCATGTTCTCTCTCTCAAGGTGTCTACAATTTCTGTTCAATGGAGTTTCAGTGGTTTCAAATCTCATGTCGGAACATGAGAGTCAACTGGAGATCATTTAAAAATGTAGTTCCCTGGTCCCTGTCCTAGACCTAGTGAACCTGACTCACTAGGGATGAGCCAGGCCTGTCCCAGGGGTTGGGTACCACTGGGTTAAGACACTGACAGTCTCTGAGAAAGTACTTTGGCAGCCATCGTGGCCTTGGTTTGAGTCCCTTTATCAGATTAGTGGCAGTCACCTCCAAGGCATGTGCATTCTGATACTGAGAGGCATCCAGGTAAGATCTTCATCTTAGGCAGTTCTAGGTGGATAGCATGGTGGGGAGGAGAAGACTGGGGAGGCTGTGCAGGATCCCCTAGTTATAACCTCTAAGTCACCGGTAGCAAACACAAGGCCTGCGGGCCAAATCTGGCTTCCACCTTGTTTCTTCCCAGCGGCAGGGCTGAGCTCCTTGCCTCTAGTTAAGGAGTAGCTACATTTATACAGTCCTAATATTACATTCAGCCCTTTGAAGGCAACCACAAGGCTGATGTGGCCCCTGGTGAAAAGGAGTTTGACAGCCCTGCTCAAAGTGGAAGAAGTGAGCCTTTGGCTAATTGAGGGTACCTGGTGGCACCCAGTGGCACCCTGATGTCAAAACAAGTTGGTAGCCTGTGTCTCACTTTTATTGGAAGAATGTGGCCAATTCAGTATATTTCTGTTGCCCCTTCTGTGTTAAATGGTGGCATTAAATCTAGTCTCTAAGTAAGTTGTATTCTGCCAGTATACTGCTTTTATCATGTTAGTCTCCCTTCTCAGAATCATTCATTGGCTTCCACTGACTTATAGAAGTCAGTCTCTTTAGCTTGGCATGCAATGCTCCCCTCAGTCTTTTCTCTCTTGACTTCTCTCTTGCTACACCTTTGTCTACACACGTTGCTCCAGCTAAACCAGTCTCACCACCTCAGAACCATATCTTGTTCTTTCCCATCTTTCTTTATTCTGTTCTGTCTCCAGGTCATTGCATGGATTCCCTTCTCTCACTCATACACAGTTCTTGAGGTCGAGTGCCATTTTCTATTTCCTCCATAAATTCTTGAACCACAGTCCCACCATATTTGAACCTCTGGCTGCTCTGGAAGAGAAAGCACCAGGATGGGAGCCAACACTGGAAGACCTAGTGGTACCAAAGACTGATTCTGGCCTTGGGCAAGTCCATTTCACTGGGCCTCTGTCACTTTGGCTAGAAGACAAGAATAGTGAGAATAAGCATCTTCTCCCTCTCCTAGGAAGATCAGATGAGATGATGAATGTAGAGGAGCTTTGTGAATAGTATCACACTGTACTCACCTAAGAGATGTTCTTTAGGAATTAATCATGGACTTATAAGTGCTCTTGTATTGCTGTCTTATAATGCAATTCACCTGCTATATCATTGTTTGACATTTTTTCAGTCTCTCCTGACTCTAAGTTGGCCTTTTCTACCCTTTGCAATTCCAGACCTATGAAAATACTATATTCATTATGAAACAGCACTGTAAAAATGATGGAAAAATTTGCTTCCAAGATTTGTTCTCTTTAATTCTCCATTTTCTTCTCTCTCTACCCACCATAAGCTCCTATCTTTGTGTAGACATCTTTGTGATATATATTAGATATAATGTACACTATATAATACATGATGCACATTATATATACTCATATATAGATGTAGATATCCATCTATCATTTATCTATCTGTGGATAGATACAAAGATATATATTTCCCATCCTGTTGTCCTGTTTCTGTTGTATTCTTTTCTTTGTCTGTTGGATACTCTTAAAGGAGAACTACATGCAGGTATTAGGGAAATTTTCCTCCCATTGTCTATGGTTGTAACTCCTGAATGGGTTTGCAGTGTATCCTACTAGTTTTAGTCAATATCAAGAGTTGTAGTTCATTACTGTGTTAAGGGGATGTATGTTCTAGAGTGGAGTTTGAACACACTAAGCTCCAAATGCTTTTCTGTTCTTGAGCTGAGGTTGAGAGAAAGCTACCCATGTCACAATATTACTTTCCTAGCATTTATTTCTACCTCATCTCCTCTGAACCTTTCATCAACATCACAGTCTATCTCTTCTGAAAATGATCCTGCATATTGGCTCACTATCAGAGAGTAGCTCTCCTTGAGCTATAAGGTGGGAAGGGCAGCATCTGCTTCAGAGTCAATAGATCTGGGTTCACAGTGGCCTCTGCAAGCCTGCGGGCTGTATGATCCATGTGTGCAAGTTGTGTAACCTGAGCCCCAGTGTCCTCATCTGCAAATGTATGTTCAAGTGCCTAGTAGGTGTATTCAGTAATTTTGTCACTTTTCTCCTTTCCTTGCTTTCTTTCATTGTTTTTTGTTCTGATAACATTTGCCCACCTTAACTGCCGTGCTGTGTTATCTATGCTTATCTTGGGTGCAGGGTCTGTTCTGTGGCAGCTGGTAAGAGTCCTGGGCCAGCATACTCAAAACAGTCCTTCTAGAGGTGCTTGAGAATCAAGGCCAAGAGTTCATGCTACCTGCCCTTGGAAGGACAGTTGCATGTTCACAGATGGGGCATGAGTCTGTTCATGTTTTCATCAGGGAGGCAAGTCATTTTCTACTTTTTGAGCTCTATCCCAATCCTGATTATAGGTATCAGGAAAGGGAAATACTGAATGAGGTCTACCTATTATGAAATAGTTGTACAATTCAGGCACGTATGTAAAAACAGAACCTACTTTCACTTAAGACTCTTCATGTAGACAGAACATTTTGTTTAAAAGTTATCAGCCTTGATAACCTAGGTGTAATGGGTCTCCGGTTGAGGAGTTTGCTAATTGTTGTTCTGCTGTGGATTTTACCTGGGGGTGGGATTTCTTACAGCAGTAATGCAGGTGGTCCACTTTTACATGACTGTGTGCTTGATCCTGGGTGAGCAGATGTGGTTCTTTGAGTTTGATGCCTTGAAATCTCTCTCCTCTAGTCTCTAGTACACACAGCATTGCACATCTTGGCCATCTTCCCTTAAAAAAATATTTTATTTATTTATATAGAGAGAGTAAGGGATGGATAAAGAGAGGGAGAGAAACATCAATGTGTGGTTACCTCTCGCACAGCCCTCACTAGGGACCTGGCCCACAACCCAGGCATGTGCCCTGACTGGGAATTGAACCAGGAACCCTTTGGTTCTCAGGCCAGCACTCAATCCATTGAGTCACACTAGCCAGGGCCCCTTTCTTTAACTCCTATTTTCAATTGCTTTTCAAGACCTAGTTCAAGTCCTGCCCTCTCTGTAATTCCTTCCTTAAGCTCTCCATCTTAGTGACTGTGAGTTACTCCTGTAGGAATTGCTGGGTGGGTATTTCATTTGGCAATTCATCCTTATGACTTTGTGGTTTTTCTTCTGTTATTTTCAACTATAACTTTGAACTTTGTGGTTTTCCTTTTTTTACCCATGCATCCCATTTTATGGTTTTCTCCACAGAGTCTAGTGCAGTGCTCAACACAGAGTAGGTACTGGAAAATCTGTTTTGTTGGTAGGTTGTACTGAATGACTTGTCTCCCCCAACCTGCTGTGCTGTTCTCATTCTCCCAGGAAGGTATCCCTTTTCCATTGTTTGATTAGCTAATCTGCCCACTATTGGTTGCCTTGTACCTTGGCAGCTGTTGAGCAAATACCCAGAGAATTACTCAGTGGAGGAAAGATATTTGTGCTGCCCATGAGGAGGAGACTGAGTGAACCACTAGGTATTTATATGTACCCTCTGGGCATAGAAGGCCATCAAGATGTTTCTTTGAGGTTTATAAGCACTCTGGAGCCACCTGTGTGTGAAGTTAGGCTTCGGCCCTAGCAGATGAGGGAAAGGCTTCTCTGAGGTTCTGCTGGGGCCTGATCCGAGTGCGGCCTTTCCTGGGGTCCATGAAGGGAGAACTCTGGGCTGCCTCTGAGCAGAGAGGCAATGAGGACAATGAAGAAGGTATGGGCTACTGTCCTCCTTTGCAGACTGAGAGGCTGTTTCATGGCACTGATGGCTGATTTCCACCTCTCTCTACTTTTCCTCTTTATTATAAAGAGGGTTTCAGCCATTTACCTAAAACACATGATCCAGGGGCCATGGCATATTTAGATGCATCAGTCACATGTTGACGTGGTAGTGCTGGCAGTTAGTTGCCTACAACTCAGGTATAACACACCTGCTCTGGTTTTATGCAGTGAATGAATTGATTTTCTAATAAAACTCTGTGTGTGTGTTTATGAAAGAGAATGAAGTTTGCTTTTTAAGGGGAATTTACTTTATTTAGAGGTGATAGCGCAGGAAGGGAGAAGGTATCCTTTTTCCCTTCCATAAGGTGTTTTCTGAGCTTGAGAAAGAACAAATAAATGCACACATGAACAAAGTCAGGACAAATACAAAATGAATGGTGTTTTACAATGAATTAGGAGCAATGAAAACATGTAAGATGCCCCAAAGATAAGAGAGGCAAGACAGATCAAATGCTCAGGCACATGAAATGGTGCGTGTGTGTATTTAGTTTGGTTCCGTCCTTCCCCCAAGCTCCCGGTTCTGAGCGCGCATCCAGGCCATTGTGCATGTAGTCTTGTCCACAGTTTTTACTTTCTGCAAAGTCATATGTTTTTAGCTGTGATTGCAGTCACTGCCAAGTGGCTCACCTTGTCTTGAGTAATGAGAATAAACAACTGGCCACTGCACTGACCACTGAAACTAATAAAGATATATAGTGCTGGGTCGGCTTCGGGAGTCGCTGATGCATTCTGAAACTCTCTGTGACATTTACACCAAAGGAACATGGTTCCAAACTCACTCACTGCTTACCCATTCTGAGAACGAGCAAACTATTTGACTGATGGTTTGCTAAATTTAATATGCTTAGCAAGTAAAATTATTGCCTACTCTAATGCTGTGTAATTATTAAGATACACTGCTTTTAAAAATACCAAGTGAATAATATTGATTTAGTGAACTGCTATTTAGAAAAATGCCAGCAAAGGAGGAATATTTTATTTTAGCTGCCTTAGAGCTGTAATGGGTCTGGCTGAGATATGCATGTGGAAATAAATTATGTACAAGGTAAACTATTTTGTTATACAGTACCCATAATATTAATTAAGCCGTAATTTTACCAACAATGCTTTAATTTAACAAATAAACAGGAATCATCTGTACCGTTCTTTCAAATATATAACTTTGGGACCATAATAAAACATGTAGAAGCACCTGCAGTTAATTGTAAAGCAAACAGTGAGACTAGCAACTTTAAAGGGTAATTGTAATTTATAATTTATTTATTTGACTTATGCTGGATATAATTACCGTTATAATGCGTTATTATTTTCAGTCCAGAATAAGATCTGTCTGATTCCAATTTAATGCAGGGAGCCTGCTGGGGCTTTCTACGTGGGGCCCTTTAAAGTCTGCTCTGCTTTGCTCCCTTCCCTGAAATGGGAGCTTGTAAAATAAAGAAGAATGGATGGGCTACTGTCAAAGACAATCCTTGTTCAAAGCTGTTCAAAGAATATTTCCATTTCCATTAAGGCCAAGAATTTATTCTGCCTTCTCAGTCCCCGAGATAGCAGTGCCGGGGAGTGACATTGTCGGGTCTGCACACCGAGAGTGCCTTGGGTGACCGGCCAGGCGGGTGGTTCCAGGGGGAAGGAAGTAAGGCAGTGAGAGGCACTGGTGCAGAAGCGGTGCTTTCCCCTAAATTCTTGTCTGAGGGTGGCTGATGTTTATTGTTGTGGTGCTTTTGGGCTTTGTTGTTATTTTCAAGAGCATCCTGGAAGGAACAGTGCACGAGGGGAAAAAAATACCACCGTGGAAGAAAAGAAGCAATTATAGCTGGCTGTTTGTTTGTGGCTAACAGAATGCTGAAATGGCAGATTTGCAAATTTGTAAGGGAGGGAAGCTTAGTGTTCATCTTTATCAGCCAAAGTGGTTTCTTGTTAGCTGAGCAGCAAGCTAGAAAGCGACCGATTTTGACAACATAATTTACATCTTTGTATAAAACTATTGCTGGCAGCCGAACTAATTTGTGCTGGATTAGGTTGTTTGTCTCTGCTGCTGACTAACCATGCAATCTATCAGAGGCCGTTTTCAAATATCACTTTTCAACTGTGCCCTTGAGAGGGGGAATTGATCGGGAATATACGGAGCAAAATTACTCCAATAACTTTATAGAAGAAACAATTACGGAATCATACAGACGTGAATAATTCTGAAAAGTAGAAACAAATATAATGAATACAGCCCTGTTTCTATCTTTCACATGTGCATGAAATTTATAAATAAAACAATAACATATGATTGGCCTTGTTTCCTCTCTCTTTCTCGATCCTGGTCGATGCCGGTAACAGAAGAAAGACTAGGGAAGTGCTTGGTGGAAAACATTCTTGGAGACTGTACTTGAGGATTTTGCGAGGCAGGTTATATGAATGTCACTTACAAGGTGTTGGAGACAGTAGTTAACATACACATGTCCCTTGGAATGTCTTTTTATCTAGTCGGAGTTTTATAAGTTTTAAAGTAAAATGCTGTGATAGAGAAAAGGAGACATCAGTCAGGCAGATATATTTGTACTACCAACATGGGTGATAAACATATGAATATATATTATCACATATTTCTACATTATATTAGTAATTTTACCGTGCAGAAGAGGAATGGCGTCTCCCTTCTGCTTTCAAGTGAATAGTTTAGACATTTCTTCCTGTCCTCAAGAGAGATATAGGATAATGGAATAATATAAAGGAGCAAAAGAGTAGGAGGGGGTAGAATTCACAACTGATAACTGGGTTGTTTATAAGATGCCTGAGATTAGCCAGGAAACAAAAAAACCATTAAGCACCTATTATTTTAAAGTGGTGGGCACATTTTTCATCACTTTGCTCTGATAAATTTTCACTTGTGCATCCTGCTCCAGGTAATTAATTGCTTTCAGTTCAGAGGAGTAATAATGCAATAAATTATGCCAGTATTTCTAGTCAGAGGATCATATTGCAGCTTCCTACTCAAGGCAGCACTAATAACAGTCCAGGAGACTTGTGGGCAACAACAAAAAAGAAGCTCCATTACTATAAATTGGTTATATAAAGAGTTGAAGGCCCAAGCCCTCAAAATTGCTTTCAAGTGATCTCATTTGTGGAGGTTGCACATTCATGGGTTTGATCAGGATAATTCTGTATGAGGGTTATATAGCTGCTCCCAGCCCTGGGAGGTTTGCAAATGCCAGGTACTCAGCAGTGATGGTGGGGTCATTGCTACTGTGGGCTAAAGCTTGAGGGGAAAGGACTTTTCCAAGACGGCAGTGATGCTGCTGCTGGTAGTTAATGGTGTGTTGAGTGTTTGCCATCTACAAGCACTGTTCTGAGCACTTTGGGGGTATCAACTGTATGTAATCCTCGTAACAACACTCTGAGATCGGACTGTCACCATTCTCATTTTGAGGATGAGGAAACTGAGGCACAGATTGTTCAGGCAATTTTTCAGACCGAAAGGTGGGGGAACTGGGATGTGAATCAAGGTAGTAATGATCCAGAGTCCATGCTGTTAACCAACACAATGCAGTTAGTCTGAGGAGACTTACTCCTGGCTCAAGGCTAGTAGATCAGGATGTTGTGGGGTTGGAAGGAGCTGGGGAAGTGTCACCTATTTTTAAAAAGTAATTTTATATCTTCCTTGGTTACTCAACCAGGTGAACACCCCACTTTGCTTACCTTCTGCTGAAAACTTAGCTCACTCTGATTTGGAGATCTTTTGTGGTACTTTGTTAATTTCTCCTTTTAGGTTTAAAAAAATAACAGGAATATCTGCTCGGTCTCTTTTCCGTACCAGAGTTCAGTACTTCTCTCATCCCCCTCCTCCTATTCTTTTTCTTCTCTAGTTTTAACTTTAAAAAAATCAGATAGAGGAAGTTTAGAACAATCTTGTGCCTTTAGTTAGTACACTGTACACTTTTAATTTTGTAGAAAACTTAAAGAGGAGATGATGCTTTATTTTAGCCGTTTTTCACCTGTGCATGTGCCTGTGTTCATGAAGTGTGCACGGTCACACTTCAACCCCAGTTGGAACTGCATCAGTCACAACCAGTTTCCTTGATTGTCCCATATGGTGATAGTACAACCCCCCCCCCTCAGTTCTCTGACAAGATAGAGGCTTACTTGCTGCTTTCAACCTTGAGTGATTTCTTGTGCCAAAGGAGGCCAAAGGGAATGCTCATGGGCAGAGAAGGTGGTGCCATTTAGAGAGAGAAACAGGAGAGAGACTGAACTGCAGGAGAGAAGAGCTGCTGTCTCTGATGTAAGGCTGGTATTTCTAAGTTGCTAGGGAGGAAGGGCCCCTTTGGAAAGGGTTTAGGAAACAGGGCGAGTAGGTCCCAGGAAGTTTTGGATATATGCACCTCAACTCCTGTTCTAATGACATGCCCTAAAAACCACTGATCAGAAGGTTGCAGTGCAGACAGGGAAGCAGAGGCAGGGAGCCTTCCACTATCCATGGCTTTCCCTGGATATCCATAGACTTCCCTGGGTACCCATAGCCAGGGAAAAGCGGGACGCTGGGGTGAAAGGTGCAATCGTTTATGTGATGGCAACAGTTGGTAGACTTGTGTAGGAAGATGATGGGCCGGGGTTGGGAGGTTCATTCCTCTCTGTTGACTGCAACAATGCAGTCTAGGTTTCTGCAGTCTCATTTAGGGTGGATGTCCTACTTACAGCTTCAATCATCGGGCATTGTCCCTAGTTTCTGCCACCGATGCTGTTCCTTGAACTGGGGTGATGGTTTCCTCATGGCTGGAGGCTTCACTTACTGGCCCTCCCTGGAAGGTAGGGCTGCATCAGTTCATGCTATTGTGGTCAAAGACCATGTTTGGTTTGGGCTGACAGGTGATCAGTGCTTATCCTTGCAAATAACCAATCTCATCGCCACCTAAAGTGACCTACCAGGATTAGTTTACATTTTATTGTCTATGTATTTTACCTACCAATGAGTTCTTAACATTTGCCCTCAGATATAGTAATTTACACACATTAATCTTCAAACACAGAGCTATTACTCCCATATTATTTCTGAACCAGAGGTTGAGTTTTCTGTGGGGGTGAGGGGAGTGGGAGGAGGGGAGTGAAGACAGCGTGTAGGGAGTTCCCTTAGAACCTTCTCCACTGTAATGGGCTTCTGGGTTCCGTGTTCTCCAGATAGTTGAAGATATGGAAAAAGGTGTGTGTTTATGTGTGTTTTAAAGATCAAAATCTTTAAAGAGGATGATTAATGGCAATTTTGCTTCATATTTGGAGTTGATGGAAAGTCAGAAGTGGAGAAGATTTGGGCCACAGGCAGGGTTGTTGAGTCTGGCTGTTTAATTAAGTGGGACTGAGAAGGCAGAAGGTCTCAGGTTTCTGTGTCCTTAGGAAATACTCCTGAAAAGCTTAGTTAGCACGAGAGTGGAGCAGGTAGGGGGTACTCATGGCAATTTACCTTGTGCTTGGATGTTGGTTACTGATAGAATTCTTCCACCTCTACCATGAAAAAGTAGGAAATGTAGAGATTTCTCAAGCCTGAGGCACATGGTATGGCTTATTTCCCATTTTAGGAAGATATGAACGCTCTAAATTCTGAGATTTCAGATTCATTCAAGACCTAGGAAAGATGTGCGGAATACTAATTAAACAGTAAGGCTTTGTAAATCTTGCTTTTTTAAAGACCTCCCAGATCATCACATTTGTAATTGCTTGTTTGATTTTGTCTCTTTTGTTTTCATTGGGAGGGCAGAAACCTTGTCTGTCTTAATCTCTGTGTTTCCAGCATCCTGTCGCACCTGGCCTCAGTAAATATTCCCCAGTGGAAGAATGGACATGGATAAGGTTTGAAAAATCCATCAACACACAAAGACAACAATTAATTATAAGCTATAAACAGACTGCTGAGTGGACTGCTGTTATACTTTTTTTTTTTTTACTTACATCTTTCCAGTCATTTTTCTTTGCATTTGTCTGCCCCATCACTACGCATACCTGATAGGTACATTTCCCTCTTCCCAGAGCAGGACTGCGGTGCCTAAAGTTTTAATTTTTTTTAGTCATTACCACTTTTTCATTTGTAAAGTTCCATTGTCAAATGGCAATGAAGCATAATGGATACTGGTCTGTGACTTGAGCTTCATGTGTTCTAAGAAATACATGAACGCTGAGATGCTAAGTTAATAGGGTTGAAGGTGTAAAAAGGATAATAAAATTTCATTCTCTCCTTTTTATATTGTTCCTTTTGGGTCACAGCAGAAATACTGCACTACATTTTCTGTCGGTATGCGTGCTGCTCATTTTTCTGGCTCTGAAACTGATTGCACAAGGGATCAAATGTATTCCTCTTGGGAGAAGACGGGAATATGATTTGGAGAAAAAGGAGGAATGAGGTATTGCCTAGACTAACTTAAACTATAGAAACAATTCTGTCCTTTTCATAAAAATACCCAAAGCCTGATTTTGCAAGCTAGAAGCCCAGGGAGTGCCTGTGGAAAACACTCAAGCGCCCCGCCGAAATCCAGAGCCGTGGCTCAGGCCGTACTTGCGGACTCTTTGATTTTCCTTTCCAGGCCTTAAGTTTGACCATGAACTAACCTCAGAGCACTCTTGCTCCTCAGAACTTCTGTTTCTGTTCAGGGGCACTGACAGTGGACATGCTGGCTGGTTTCCAGAAGGCCATCTGAGTAGTGCTCAGAACTTCTATGCCAGAGGGACCTTGGAAGTCATTCAGTCCCTCATACTGCTTCTTGGCACCACTGCCTTCAGCCACCCAAGACAGCCTCCTCATTGTCCAAATAGCTGCAGAGTTGCAGCCTGTTCAGATCCCTTTGGTAGTATTTTTAGTGCCGCCCACCTTCAGGGCTCAGCTGCTTTTGCAGATGAGTAACCCAAATCTCTGTGTCAAAACTTCCTCATCTTTTCTTGACCATTTTGATCCAGAAGCAAAGAACTCTGACTCACGGTGATTCTTCAGATAGCTGTGCTGGGTGGGCAGACCTGCTTTTATCTGATAAGAAAAGCTGGGAGGTAAAATTAGCATTCCTGATGAAAAAAGCTCTGCAGTCATCATCATCATCATCCTCATCACCATCGTCATCTAATTAGGAAGAAATACGGGAATGTTGGGAAATTGAACCTGGCAATTTTCTATTTTTAAATGATGAGTTAGTAATAGAGAGTTCTAGGCTCCCCATCCCCCGCAGTTTCTCTTTTTCTTCCTGTCCTTCCCCCCTTCTCCTTTCTAGAGTTAAGAAAGGGTCCTCAGCTTTGCAACTTGAGAACACATCATCCTACACGTCATTGTTCTTTTGAGCAGCATCTGCCTGAGCCACTCTGCTCAGAGCCCCACGTGTGTACCTCATCATCTCGTCGTCTGTCCTGAGTGTTATGGCCTCACTACGACTTCCTAACTAATCAGCTATTTCAACTTTTATTCCATAAGCTTTATGTCTGAGTGTAATTAAATGAGCATTAAGTCCTTTTTTTTTTTTTACTAGCAAAGCCTGAAAGTTCTGATATTACAGTAATAAGTGTGAAGTGAATTTTGAATGGCATTTATATCTGTTCATGGGCTCTAAATGTTTGATTTGCATAACTAGTTAAAATGATATCAGAGCAGCATATTGATTTAATTCCATCTTAGAAAACTGTTAATTAATAATGATAATAAATGTGTCAGTCCTTTATTATCTGCTTTGAATTGGTGATGATAGCTATATTAATACCACTTCAGTAATAGACCTCTGCTGGCTATTGTTGGCAAAGCTTTCGGGGCCTGAATCACCTGCAATCAGAATTTAGAAAATTTATTGTAGATCAGTTTTAAAAAGAACAGCCATTCCATCATATATGTAATTTTATTAACACCTGCATTTTAATTTAACATTTTATTTACATAAATCATCGTGATCAGAAACTTCAGGAAGGTTTTAAACAAAGGCACTTTTTCATTTTTATACCCCAAGTTAAAACTTGCCTGATGGAAGGACTGGGCCCAGGATGATCCCTTTTTGTGGGGTTGGCAGATCCATGGCCCTTCTTGCTGCGTTTCCTCCTGGCTGGGCTGACCGCTCCCTGGCTTTCATCCTTGAGGGAGAATCTGCTGGTTTTGTTGCAATGCAGAGGGGCCGTGTGTATGTGAATGGTGGATTGCAGAGAAGGGGCCCATCTTTTCCCTTTCCTACTCTTTCAAGGACTATCAGTTTTAGGGACAGAACTCACCTCTGATTTTTGGGAGAGAGGCCAACACCGGAATGGCTTCTCTCTCATTGGGTTTCAGGAAAGGGAGGATACCATGGATAGTTATCTTGCAATGGCTAGGTGTTTCCCCAGGGTGAAAGCTCCAAGGCCCAGGTACCCTGGGTTTCCAGAAAGGATGTCAGAGTCCCAAGATGAAATCTTCCATGAGGGTCTTAGTGGCTTAATCACCATCACATCTAATAGCTAGGAGTATTGATGAATGTGTGATGGAAATTTTATAATTTTTCTCCGAGCCTTAGTTTCTTTATCTGAAAAGTGAGTGACTGGTAAGATTAAATGAGAGTTCATAAACACACTCATATATACGTATATTATAGTGCTTAGCACTCAGAAGACACAAAGAGAAGGTCCTTCTCTTCCTTTTCCTCTTAGGTTACAAACACATACGTACCATTCCTCTTCCACCTGCAGGCTAAATAAAAACTTGAGCAGCCCCCATCATTGGAATCAGTAGTTTTAATCACTGTTAGGTCTGTATGGAAGAACCTGAGGATCTGCTGCTCTCCCCATGCGAAGCAGGCCCCTGAGCCTGATAGTGTGAATATCAACACAATTTGCTTACTTGGGGTCTGCTTCCCTCCAATCCTGCATGTTTGGTTCATATCTATGGATGGATTTGGTCATTACTTATTTGGAATAAGTAATGTATAAGATTTACTTCTTTGTTCTCCCACATCTGACCTCTTTTTACAGAACAAATTTTTAGCCATGATGCTCATTGGTTGTAACTGAAATGTGACCCAGAGAATTTGTGATATACCCAAGATCTCATAATCTCTCACTCCAAGTTGTGTATTCCTTCTACACCACCTACCAGCTTCACTCAGGTAGCTTTTGGAACCTTGGTACAACCTGGAGACAGAGCTCCACTTCTTCCTTTGGGTTCCTGTCCCTTTTGGTTTCTGCTTATTACTCTCTTTTTATATTTAGGTGGTACCAGTGAGTGAGTGAGCCTTGTGGCAACCCCCCACCTCCACTCCCACATGTGGCAAGAGGGGAGTCTTGGACTTTAGAACAGTTCCCTAAGTTCCCTTTGGGCTACCCCGTCAGCAGTCCTTTCCATTTCTTGATGGGAAGAAACCCATCCTTTGTTTGAGCCTGTGATAGATTAGCACAGCTTGGAAGGAGTGCTGGCTTTCCAAACTCCTGTGGGTGTGTCTCCAGCTGAATGTTCCTCTCCCGACTTTGATTTCTCTCTCAGCGAGTGGGGGTGTAATTCGCCTTGACATCGCTGGCCATCAGCGCCACACTGAAACGGGCTTTCTTTGACTCGAACTGACAGCCTTTGGCCCTTGTGACATTGTTTCCATAGATTTGCAATGAAACAGTGTTATATTTTGCAAAATAGAGTGATCTCCTCTGACTGGCATTGATGTGGTTTTCGCCATGGTCTTCTGGAGGGTAAAGCTGTTTCCATTGACCCACCCTAAACTGATTCCCCTTGTTCTGGCATCTGGACACATTGCTTTTAGGTGCCTGGGATGATGATTTTGTTTGTTTGGTTTGGTTTTCAAAATCAGTATTGGCTGTTACAATGCATTCTTTCCTTGGACGGGTCCTTCCGCTGTGATTGTGTGGGCTGCAAATATTCCACGACCTCTGCTGCCCATCAGTAACCTTTATATTTCTGCTCTTCCACATCACAGTAGCAGCAGACACTCTGCTCTGTCCTAGAGCAGAGTGACCTTGGCACCTTCCCTGGAAGGTTAGGCACTCTGGTGCCTTTTACACTTAGAGATAGCTTGAGATGCAGTCAGAGGGAATGTCAACCTCAAACCTTTGCCCAAGATGTGGAAATCTTTGGAGAAGATTATTAGGGGAAGGAATTGGGTTGTCAGTTGGTGGTCTTTTCAGAGAAGCTTTAAATCACAATCTGGTTGTTCTCACCATTTTCTAAACATACTTGAAAGCAGAGAAATAAGGATATTTCATGTTTCTTTCTAAAAAGAAGGGGACACTTGTGATATTTTTTTTTCATAGAAGACTCTTACCTTTGGACTTAGAAATTTATCATCTTAAGCTAGCCAAGATATTGTAATTAGGAATGGTTTTACTAATAAACTCTTAATCATATTAGAAAGCCTAACATTTATAGAAATATTTAATATTCTAAGCTTACACCCTTCAGACTATCACTCAAGTTAAGTGTTAAAATGCACTGGGGAATTTAAGAAAGATCTGATTTTTGTTTTTGCCACCAGATACATCTTGTGGGGAGAGAACCAGGTTGCCTTTTTCACAGTTGTAGAGGGAGCCTGTGTTCCTTACAACCCAGAACTGCTGAAGAGGTCCCTAAAGAGTAAGATTTTTCTTTTTGCTAAGAATCTTTCCCCCTGGTGTCACAGAGTCAGGAGGCGGCCACCCTCCCCCCAGATGTCTGGTCTGGGCTTTGCCTTGTCATTGACTCTGCTGCTGAGACTTTTGTGAACATGGCCCTGTGAGTGTTTCTGACTGTGGCTCCGCCCTGTGGTTTGGGGGAGGAGTCCCAGGAGAGTAGATTCCTGGCGGAGGATGTGAGGAGCACTGAGTATGTGTTTGAGAGGAGATGGGATGTCAGGCTCTGGGAGGTTCTCTGGAGTAGCCTCCCGAGGCATTGAGACTATTTATGTATTTTGAAAAAATTAAGTCCAAACTTCTCAGAGTGATGGCTTTTCTTTTCACAGCCTCAGCACACACATTCTTTTAGATTCTGGCCTGGCTCTTTCTCTCTGGTGGCCACAAACGGTGGCCTGACTTTCTAAATGGGGGAGATTTTCTAATTTAAAGCCTGCATTTAGAAGCCTGGGAATAGGAAGTAGAGAGGTTGGTTGAATCTTGTGAATTTTGGTTGAGGTAGGTAACCAACTATGCAGGTGTTAATAGTTGTTGTAGCAGAAGAGATTTGAGTTTAACCATCATCTTTGATGGTGTTTGTCTGAGTATATTTTTCCCACTCCTACCCACTCCCTGTGTGCATTTGTATTCTTTAGCCCCAGCTGTTTGTGATATTTCACTGTCAAATACATAATTAACAATTTTGTAAGCCAAGTTTAGTGATGCTTTTACATTCATGCAATGAATGTCTTTTCTGTCTTAAGCCAGTTACATCTTTTTTATTTAACACTGTCCCCCCATGAAAAAAAAACCTGTTTCAAGAAAACTTGTCATTCTAACATCTTTCCAAAGAGTGAACTGTATCAAAGTAGACTTGGGAAACTATAGCAAACTGGATTTAAGAATACTAATGTGGACTATGGTGTAGAATTGCTTTGGAATTCAAAACTAGCTGCATAGACTGAGTTGCTGATGAGTCCAGTTGTGAATCATTTTTCTGAGCGGATGATGTCACTGGCACTTTTATGACTGGGATTTTGACAGACTAGCATAAGTTGCTGGGATTTGGGTGAGAAAACAAGTCACAGCTAAGGGTTGGGCCAATAAAATAAAACCAAGCAGTTAAAAAATTAGGGAAGAACTGTTTAAATTTTTTCTTTGAAGGTACTGTGTGACTCACCCCCAGTATATTCTAAATATTCTGTTTTTTTCTTTCCCAATGTTAATAAATTTGTTATTATAGATAATAATAGGGTCAAAGGAAAAAACCAAATCATCTTAATAGAATAAGAAATTCATTTCTGACAAAATATTCATGATAAACTAACACTATACGGAGACTTACGATAGAGACTCTTTAGCTCAAGTCAAAAGCAAACATTCTCTTTGGCGGCCTAATATTAGAGAAAGTCAGGGCTGAGGTGAGAGTATTCCCTCTGTTATGATTTAAATGTAACACTTTCTCAAATTTTAGAAGATCTGATATGGAACTTTTTGGTCACCCTTGGGCTGAATCTGACCCTAAGGAATTTTATTTTGGCCAGCCCTATGCTTAAAATTTTAAAAATTCAGTTGTGAATTTTTAAAGGACTGAGGTTTCACCAAGAAATCCTTATTTCTGGCTTCTTTTGAAAAACCTGTCCAGATGAAGCCTGTACTCCTGCATCTAGCACGAGGCCAGAACAGAGTGCCAGCTGCCACATTTAGATACACACCCACATTCTCCAGGTCACCCGGCTATTCTCCTGGCCCAGTTCACTCAGTTCAGCTACCTGCCTGGCCCTGTGATCTTTGAGTTTGCAATCATTGCCTTAGTTAACGCAGTAAGATAAGAAACAGAAAACAGAGGTATAAATGATGAAAAGAAAGAGGTAAAAGTAACATTATTTTTGAGTGAAGTGATTGCTAATCTGGGAAACTCAACTGAAAAACTATTGAATTAATTAGAGTTATATAAAGTAGTCAAAATATATAGAAAAATCCAGATAGCAAAATGGAAAAATAAGAGATCTCATTTAAATTAGTATTAGTAAGGAATGCCTACAAACTAATTTAGTAAGGAATAATGCAGGCTTTATATAAAAAAGATGAAATATTACTGAAGAGGGCAAAAGAAGATGAGTAAATGAAGAAAATGGCCATATTTCGAAGCAGTTTAAATTCACTACACTGGCAGTCAACATGTAAGCATAGGCAAATATGCCTCACCTCCTCAAATAACTACAGAAAAAATTACAACTAGACTACAGAACAAATGTCATCCAGACAGTTGGAAAATCAAGCTGTACGGACGTCTAACAACCAAGGATTTAAAGAAGGCACATTCATCAGATAGGAGGGGTGGAGATGTGGAGATGTGTGGAGAGGTACGGAAAGGTGCAGAAATGCGGAGACGTGCAGCAGAGTGGTGCAGAGAGGCCTGGAGATGTGGGATGGGCAGTCCCACATCCATGTCTGGTGGATGAAAGTCAGGAGGGATACCTCAGGAGCAAGGGATCCCAGCCCTAGACCAGACCATGCAGCCCAGGGTTCCAACACCAGGAAGATAGGTCACCATAACTTCTGGTTGTAAAAACCAGTGAGGGTTGGGGTGCTGGAAGAAATTGCAGTATTCTTATGAGAATCCTCTTAAAGGGAGAATAACAGACCTAGCACTTTCACTTCCTCTGGGATTTAGCATGAGGGCAAGAGATGGAAGGGCACCAGTGGCACCAGAGAGAAATTGAAGTGACTGGCATCAGGACAAGTACTGGGAGACAGCTACCTCCCAGGCAAATCTCCAGAGGCCAGGTAGCAGCATTGGCCTCTCTCTGAGACCTCCCTCATGAAGAGCCACAGAGCACTGCCATGGGTTGCCCAACCCTGGCAATAATCTAAGGCTGTGCTCCATACAACTTACAGGTGTGCTTTTCTACAATAGGCTACACTACTAAGGCAGTGAGTCAAAGTTGCTCTACCTAATACACAGAAACAAACACAAGGAGGCTGCCAAATGAGGAGACAAAGAAATATGGCCCAAATGAAAGAACAGAACAAAACTCCAGAAAAAGAACTAAATGAAATGGAGATAAGCAACCTATCAGATGCAGAGTTCAAACATTGGTTACCAGGATACTTATGGAACTCATTGGGTACTTTAACAGCATGAAAAGAAGAGCCAGGCAGAAATGAAGGTTATATTAAGTGAAATAAAGAAAAGTTTACAGGGAACTAACAGTGGAGGGGATGAAGCTGAGAATCAGATCAACAATTTGGAACATAAAGAAGAAAAACATTTAATCAGAACAGCAAGAAGAAAAGAGAATTAAAAAAAAAACGAAGATAGGCTAAGGAGCCTCTGGGACATCTTCAAACGTACCAACATCCAAATCATAGGGGTGCCAGAAGGAGAAGAGGAAGAGCAAGGAATTGAAAACTTATTTAAAAAATAATGAAAGAGAACTTCCCTAATTTGGTGAAGGAAATAGACATACAAGTCTAAGAAGCCCATAGACATATGAGTCTAAGAAGCACAGAGAGTCCCAAACAAGATGGATGCAAAGAGGACTTCCAGTCAAGATATAGGCATAGGTAGATACACTTTGCTTCCTGGCATAACCAAAAGAAGGACAGCTTAAATTTAAAAACAAAAAATAACCAGAACCGCCAGAAAATCGAACTGTATGGAAGTCTGACAACCAAGGCGTTATAGATGAAATATTCATCGAGACTCATAGGAGGGCTGGAGATCGGTAGCCGGGTAGAGAGGATGTGCAACAAGGTGGTGGCTGGTGGACCAGGTGGTCCCACATTTACATGAAGATATACAGGGAGGAACAACTGGGGAATGAGACAGACCACATGATCCAGGGTTCCAGTGCAGGAGAAATAAAGTCTCAAAACCTCTGGCTATAAAAACTTGTGGGGGTTGCAACAGTGAGAGAAACTCTCAGTCCCACAGGTGAGTTCATTAGAGAGACTCACAGGGTCCTAGAACATATACAAGTCCACCCACCAGGGAATCAGCACCAAAAGGGCCATATTTGCTTGTGGGTAGTGGGGAAAGTGACTGAAAGCTGGCTGAGAGCTGAGAAAGCAGCACTATTCCTTTTCTGATCCCTCCCCCACATACAGCACCACAGCACAGCAGGGTGGGTTGCCCCTCCCTGGTGAACACCTAAGGCTCCACCCCCTACAACGTAACAGGTTCACCAATACAAAAAAATATGGCCCAAATGAAAGAACAAAGTTTCAAAAATAGAGCTAAGCAATGAAAAGATAGCCAACCTATCAGATGCACAGTTTAAAACACTAGTAATCAGGATGCTAACACAAATGGTTGAGTATGGTCTCAAAATAGAGGAAAAAGTGAAGGCTATACAAAGTGAAAAAGGAAAATGTACAGGGAACCAACAGTGAAGGAAAGGAAACTGGGACTCAAATCAATGGTTTGCAGCAGAGGGAAGAAAGAAACATTCAACCAGAACAGAATGAAGAAACAGGAATTTAAAAAATGAGGAGAGGCTTAGGAACCTCCTGGACGACTTTAAATGTTTCAACATCTGAATAATAGTGATGCCAGAGGAGAAGAGGAAGAGCGAGACATTGAAAACTTATTTGAAAAAATAATGAAGGAAAACTTCCCCAATCTGTCAAAGGTAATAGACTTCCAGGAAGTCCAGGAAGCTCAGAGTCCCAAAGAAGGTGGACCCAAAGAGGAACACACCAAGACACATCATAATTACATTAGCCAAGATTAAAATGAAGGAGAGAATTCTAGAAGCAGCAAGAGATAAGGGGACAGTTACCTACAAAGGAGTTCCCATCAGACTGTCAGGTAATTTCTGAAAAGAAACCTTGCAGGCAAGAAGGGGCTGGAAAGAAGTATTCCAAGTCATGAAAGGCAAGGACCTACATCCAAGATTACTCTATGCAGCAAAACTATCATTTAGAATGGAAGGGCAGATGAAGTGTTTCTCAGACAAAGTAAAACTAGAGTAGTTCATCATCGCCAAGCCATTATCATATGAAATGTTAAAGGGACTTATCAAAGAAAAATATCAAAACTATGAGCATTAAAATGGCAATAACTTCACAACTATCAACAATTGAATCTAAAAAACCAAGCTAACAAGCAGAACAGAAACAGAATTATAGAGATGAAAATCATTTGGAAGGTTATCATTTGGGAAGGGAGAATGGGGGCAAATATGTAGGGATTAAGAAGCACAAGTTAGTAGGTACAAAATAGACAGGGAGTAAGTAATTAATATATTTTAATGTGTTAAGAACAGTATAGGAAATGGATTAGCCAAAGAACTTATATGCATGACACATGGACATGAACTAAGGGTGGGGTGGAATTGTTGGGGGGAATGGGGGTAGTGGGTGGAGGTGGACAAAGGGGGAAAATTGGTACAACTGTAATGGAATAATTAATATATTTTTAAAAAAACAAGGATCTCCACCTGCACCCCCACCCCAAATTCACTAAATTGAAAATCTTGGAAAGATAATCTTCCCAACTCCAAAGGCTTGATGAGACTTCTTGGTGCTCTTTTTTGGGACATGTAAGGAGTTGCTGACTTGCTTTGCTGTGCATGTCTCAGAAATTTGGACTAGTTTAGGGTAGTTCCCAGGAAATGGAAAAAGGGGAACACAGGCTCTGATGACTTTTGCACAATGCTTCTGTTTTGTATTAGCAAACTTGGTAATTGGTGAAAGGCTGGCTCTCAGCTGTCTTTAAGGAGCTCTTTGCCAGTGGTTATGATTATTTAACTTTCTTAGGTGCCAGCTTGAGGCCAGGGTGCGCTGGAGCCCTGGATATTGTGCCTGAGTGTCTGAGGGCAGGATCTGGCCTTTCATGATGGATTCAGCCTTGTTTCCTGCCTTTGCCTCTGTTTAGTGACTTTTGAGAAGTTGAGGCTGTCAATTGCTGAGTAGATTCTGTTTTCAGAGACTCTCAGTTTAGTTTTCTGAGGGGTTTAAATTTATCTGCTCTCCCTGCTGGAATACAATTCAAGGTTCTGACCTTAAGAAAAACAGGTGCCAGGTGAGCCTAATTTCTATCCATGATCAATTCTATCACCAGCACCCGCAAGAAAAGAGATGAAGAATGAGTCTCACATGGGACGTTTCTGGTTTTACAATTATAGAAATGAATGTAAAAAGAGACATAATTGATTTGAAGGATTAAAAGAGTTGACCATTCTTGACATTTAATGGGTGGGATGCCCCAATTTGCTTTTTCTAATTAAAGTGTTTGTACAAAAAGTCCTAGCCCTGCATGTTGTCAGGTTCAAGTTTTTTCCTTTTTCTTTTTAAAAATATATTTATTTATTTTTAGAGAGGGGAAGAGAGGGAGAAAGAAAGGGAGAGAAACATCAATGTGTGGTTGCCTCTTACACACCCCCTACTGGGGACCTGGCCTGCAACCCAGGCACGTGCCCTGACTGGGAATCGAACCCTTTGGTTCACAGGCTGGTGCTCAATCCACTGAGCCACACCAGCTGGGACTTTTAGTTTCTCTTTGATGTTTCATCTACATTGCCCTATTATTTTCTGAGAAACCCATGGGTTGTGGCTTTGAGTTTGTTTTGCAGTCTGTTTACTTGTATTAAGGAAGCCATGTCCAAAGTTGCAATGGTTAAAGCTGGAGACAAAAGCACTTGTGTTTGAGATTTGTAAGATTTGCTCACGTAGGGACTGTCTCATTAGAGAAATTCAGGGTTCTCAAGGACTGGAGATTTTGTACCTGAACTAATTGCATTTTAATATATGTTACATCTATAAATATATTTTGATATGTAAGCAATTATATACTTGATTAATCTTATGTAAAAATTTAAATAATTCAAAGAGAATTTTTTTTTACATCCATTCATCTATCTACCAACTTACCTATCTTTTTTTCTAGGCTTAGGAAAAGGAGTTGAAGGAAAGATATCAAAATGTGCACTTTTGTTACTTCTGAGAAGTAATCTTGTATGATGCCTATGCATCAGCTTTAGAATCAGGCTTGGGCTCTAATGCTGGTGTCGTTATTGAGGAGTGGTGTGATGACGGGCCCTGGAGTGAACCACTTCACCACTCTGTGCCTCAGTTAGCTACCGAAAGAGTGGGGAGAATTAGAATGGGCGATACATTGAAACACCACAATGTTGGCATGTAGTAAACTCTCAGTGAAATTAAAATATCACAGTCTGGGCCAGAGGATTACAGGTGATTTTTAATTGCCTTTATTTATTTATTTATTTATTTGTTTATTTATTTATTTATATTATAGTTTATTGATGCTATTACAGTTGTCCCATTTCTCTCCCATCATCCCCCTCCACCCTGCACAGCCCCTCCTACCCACGTTCCCCCCCTTTAGTTCATGTCTGTGTGTCATAAGTTCTTTAGCTTTTACTTTTCCCACACTATTCTTACCCTCCCCCTATTTTCTACCTACTATCTATGCTACTTATTCTTTGTACCTTTCCCCCTCTCTCCTCCTCCCACTTCCCTGTGATATGATCCATATGATCTCCGTTTCTGTGTTTCTGCTCCTGTTCTAGCTGTTGGCTTAGTTTGCTTTTGTTTTAGGTGTGGTTGTTAATATCTGTGAGTTTGCTGTCTTTTTACTGTCATCCTTTTTATCTTCTTTTTCTTAGATAAGTCCCTTTCACATTTCATATGATAAGGGCTTGGTGATGATGAACTCCTTTAACTTGACCTTATCTGAGAAGCACTTTATCTGCCCTTCCATTCTAAATGACAGCTTCGCTGGATAGAGCAATCTTGGATGGAGGTCCTTGCCTTTCATGACTTGGAATACTTCTTTCCAGCCCCTTCTTGCCTGTAAGGTCTCTTTTGAGAAATCAGCTGACAGTCTGATGGGAACTCCTTTGTAGGTGACTGTCCCCTTATCCCTTGCTGCTTCTAGAATTCTCTCCTTCATTTAAATCTTGGCTAATGTAATTATGATGTGCCTTGGTGTGTTCCTCCTTGGGTTCACCTTCTTTGGGACTCTCTGAGCTTCCTGGACTTCCTAGAAATCTATTTCCTTTGCCAGATTGGGGAAGTTCTCCTTTATTATTTGTTCAAATAACTTTTCCACTTGTTGCTCTGCCTCTTCCCCTTCTGGTACCCCTATAATTCGGATGTTGGGACATTTAAAGATGTCCTGGAGGTTCCTAAGCCTCTCCTCATTTTTTTTTTGAATTCTTGTTTCTTCCTTGTTTTCTGTTTGGTTGTTTCTTTCTTCCTTCTGGTCCACTTCATTGATTTGAGTCCCAGTTTTCCTCCCATCACTATTGGTTCCCTGTGCATTTTTCTTCATTTCACTTATTGTAGTCTTCATTTGTTCCTCTAATTTGTGACCAAAATCAACCAATTCTGTGAGCTTCCTAATCTGATAGGTTGAACTGTGCTTTGAACTGTGCATCTGATAGATTGGTACCAGTGCTTTGAGCTGTGCATCTGATAGGTTGGCTATCCCTTGGTCGCTTAGATGAATTAGCTCTGGGGCTTTGATCTGTTCTCCTGTTTGAGCCGTATTTTTTTTTTTTTTTTTTTTGTCTGGTCGTGGCTGTTACATGGTGAGGGGTGGAGCAGCTCAGTGGCTGGTTTGTGATGCTGGATGTGGGTGCTGGGTCGAGAGGGAACAATGGCGCTTGCTCCTCTCTCTCTCGGATTCCAGTCCCTTTCACTGCTTTTCCCAAGCAAATTGGGCCCTTCTGGTGGTGATTCTCATGTGGGCAGGTTTTTGTACATTTTAGGACCCTGTGAGTCTCTCTAATGAACTCTCCTGTGAGGCTGGGATTCTCTCCTGGCACCTCAGTTTCCCACAAGTGTTTTCAATCGGTGCTGTTAGGCTTTATTTCCCAGCACTGTGGCCCTGTGTTGTGCTTTCTGTCTTGCTGCCGGTTTTCACCTGGTTTATCTGCGCACGAATATGTGACCGTGGTCAGCCATCTTGTGTGCCTTGCTTGGTCTGCTCATTGTCTCCCCACGCTGGGTAACCGCTGCCTGTTCACCTGGGGTGTGCCAACCACCGCCTGTGCACCCAGGACCACTAGCCACTGCTTTTTCCTGCCACAAACCCTCTCCTCCAGCCACCAACTCCACCCCTCTTACCAGTCTGGGTGAATTGTTGTGGGACTTCCATGCAATTCAATTTTCTATGTGTTCTGGTTGTTTTGGGCGGTTCTGTATTTTTGTTTTCCTTAATCTTGGTTGTGAGAGGAGGCACAGTGTGTCCACCTATGCTTCCACCTTGGCCAGAAGTCTATCTAATTTCCTTTAAAATAGTTTTCATATACTATATTAAGCTTTGTTCTGATAAATTTATAAGTGTAATTAAAAAAATTGATTTTTAAAAACTGAATACATGACAAAAATTTAGTATGAGCCCTTTAACCCTGTGGTGTCTCTTGTGATAGCTTGCAGCACAGCCTTCACCACTAGCCATTCAGCCTCTCAGAGGTGTTACTCCACACCCAGTCCACACAGAGTGGAATCAAACATCAGAATCAGCAGAGCTTTTCTGTTTTTTTTTTTTTTTTAACTTATTTATTGGGGACTCATCAAACATCCAGGCAATCTAAATGACAAACAAACATACACACAAAGAGAAAACACCCAGCCAACTAGATACAGTTAAATGAAGAGGCAGTATCTAATTAATTTATTGAGCATTTATGCTACCTTTTAGTTTTATTTGTGGTAATTCATTTACTTTTCACTGGTAGGAGCTATTATGCATACTAAAGAGAGCGGAGACAGATTTGAGTCAAGGACTCTAAGGTTCTACAGGAAGAAAGAGGTCTAGTGGAGATTTGAACTCTGACTTCAGAGCTTGTAAAGTTAAGTGGTAAACTGCACAGCTGCTCTTTCTTTTGGTGTTGGGACCAAGACATATTGACTTAGTCCCTTTTTTGTATGGCTGTTAATTTTTTTATCTTGCACTATATTAGTTAAATATTGTGAACATTACCTCTGGTCAGAGAAAATTGTCAGGTTGCAGGAAGCCAGATATGCTTTATTTGGGAGCCATCGATAGTAAATAAGTGGGAAATGGAGAAAGAGAGACAGGGCAAGAGAGAAAGAGAGGAGGAGAGGAAGAGGAGCAGAAGTAATAGTACAGAGAAGGGGTACAGCATAGAGGGAGACACTGGGAACATTATTTGCTTGAGGAGATCAATCTCTTAATGGCCATCCTCCTAGAAAGCAGGTCTGGCATGCACTAACAGCTCTGTAGTTTTCTCAGATTGCTACACCAGGATCCTGAGCTACAGAGATGTTGAACCTTCCTCGGAAAATGTTTTGAAGGAAAAATTTGAACCGCTATGTTCCTAAGCTTTCAGAGAACAAAGGCATTTTTAAGTTTATTTTACATTGAGGAAGGCAGTACCTGTCATACACTGATTTGTCCCTCCCCTCTGGGTCTCAGCTGTCTTCCTAATAGGCAGTTGCCCAGAGTGGAGTGCGGCATTGTTAACCATCAGGGGTGACCAGACTGTCAGCCCGTCTGGCTGGAACTCTGGGCACTGGAGACACCTGACAGCAACCCCATTTGCATCCTGCGCAGAGAGCACCGCATCCTCTCTCATTAAGGGAAGATCTACCCCAAACACCAGAAAAACTGACAACTAGAGACCCTCATGTGACTTCTTCTAGATGCCATACATTAGGACAGCATCAAAAGGGGTAGTGTCCAAATCCTTTTTTATTTTACAACCTTTAAAACTGTTTTTGCAAATAAGATTTTTTTCCCACAGAGCCCCAGGAGAGGAAACAGATGACAGAGAAGTTGCTCTGGTTAAAGAATGAGTGGGAGGCCTGAATCCCACCTATTTTGCCCAGAGAATACTCCTATGTAATCCAAGGGTTCCTAGGAACACAGTTTGAGAACTACTGTTTGTGACAGAAAGCAGTTGTAATGGTGTAGGATTTCTTGTGTGTGTGTGTGTGCATGAGTGCATGTGCTTTAACCGAGTGACTTCAATAGTTTGTGTGCCAAGCTTCCTTCTCAAATGGTTTTCAGAGTATTAGGCAAAGGATTAAGAATATCAGCAAAAATTAAACCAAGCTCAGGCAGGACAGTTTGTAAAATCTGTGTTCCAAATGGCTTTGGAGAAGGGAATGTGACATTGTGTAATGACTTCTTAGAAAATTTGTTCATTGCTTTTCCCTCGTTCTCCATCTCCATCTTTACTTCTCTTCCTCCTTCCCCCACCCCATTTCTGATTTGATGAAACTGTGATGTCCAGCATGTATTTTACTGTTCACTGTGTGCTGTACTTTAGCAATTTATAACTATGATCAATGCTGTGACCTTAGGGAAATTGCTTATATAATTATAGAAAGTTTACAGTCATAAGACAAGGAATGGGGAAAATATATCACTGTAAAATATAAATATGTTTAAATTACATTTAGGATTTGGAATAGTTCCTTGCTTGTGTTTTACAGAGTAATCTGTGATTTAAATCAGGTTTAGTTGTGTTTTTTCCCCCCTAAATTGGGTATTATAAATCAAGAGTAGATGCTGGATATAGCACACAAGAGGATTTCTTATACATTTTAATGTTGCATAAGTAAGAAATACCAGTAGTTCAGCAGTAAAATTGCAAATGTAAGCAAAAGTGAAGATTTTTCCAAATTTAACTAGGTTGCATTTGTTTAGTAAACTCTAGCAATAATTTACTGTTTTATTATGTTTGCCTTTGAGATCTGGGCTGACTTTTTTGTTCCCTTCCTTAAGAAAGAAAAGGAAGGTACATTACTGTAATTGTTTGAAGCTAGGGAAAAAGATGAGAGTACCATTTTCCTTTCTCCACCTGTGATACATAAACTTAAAAAAAGAAGAAGGTGGGAGGATAGAAGACTTACAAGGATTAAATACATTTGTGGATATATCAGCTGCACAAGCAGGACATTTTTTGATAGGGTCAGGCTTTCCATTCGTGCTGTCTGGGGTGAGACCCAGTGTTCTTGTGCACAAGGAAGTCAAATGTTAGGCCCAGCCTCTGGTGAGGATGGAGACGGGCAGGAAAGTGTACATAATACAGTTTGATTGTGAATGGAAACACGTCCTTCTTGAAGCTCTTTTGGGGTTTCTGAAAGACAGGTAGGTTTCATTCAAGATAATCTCTGTTATGTCCAGACGGGTGAATTTCAGTGCGTGAGGAGGAGCCGAGGGCTCCAGAACTGCAGCTGGCACTGGAGAGAAGTTGGGCAGAGGGAAGGACTCTCTCAGCGACGTGGCTTGGCGTGCTGGGTGCCTGCCATGGATTGCCAGCCACCGCCCCTCCTTTTGCCACGTGGTTCAGGTGGTTAACATGGACCCCAGCTCCGTCTAACTGTGGTATGAGAGAAGCGAACTCTGGGATTGGGTTGGATGATGTTGATTAATAGGAGTGAGAGGGTGAGAGACTCCAGGGCCAAGCAGTAGGTCCATCTTGGTGGCATCTGATGTTGATTGGCTTTGTCCTGCGCGGCTGCGCTCGGAGAGCGGACATTAAGATTAAGTGATGCTGTCGTGTTGAGGAGCACGGCACTGCATCATTCTGGGAAGAGACAGCTGGGGTGGTTAATCCTTCATCACCAAGGGAGCACTGCCAGCGGAAAGATATACAGCCAAAGATAACCCTCCATAACTTGTGCTAAAGATCAGAAAACTTTGAATTCACATCCATCTGCTTAGTCTGGGGTGAAGATGAAAGATAGGCAGAATAGGAAATAAAAAACTCCTGAGGGATTAATCTTTGGCATGGTATGTAGCCCACAGAGTGAGCAGGCGGGAGAGAAACTTTTACGTGGTGTTTAAAAGGGAATTAAATATACCTGATTTCACAGCATCATCTTAAAGTAAAATTAAGTGGTACACACTCTCTTTTTTTCTGTCACGCTGCTACCATTTTACCCCAAAAGGCTGTTTTCCCCCACGAGACCTTCTCTGGTTGTTTTTTTTTAAGGAGGTACTCTTAATTCTGCACTTACAGAAAGGCATGCAGGCAGGGAAAGCTGGAAATACCTATCAGTAGGAAGAGCAGCTTTTTGTTTTCTCCTCTCCCTGTGTGACTTTAAGATAGTCACAAAAGCTGACTGTGTGTGTGCATGTCTGCAAATCTGTGGCTGAATGTGCATCTGAAATTCTCTTGCTGTGAATATGTCTGAACAGCTGCAATGATTTTATATATCATGTGTAATCGAATTATGCATTGTTGTCATACCAAAGTGATGTGCAGGGGGAAAATAAATCAGAGAGAGAAATAAATTAGAGGCCCCTCTCACATCTGCAGCCACTCTGTTCGCACATCGGTCAGGCCTGGGAAATGCCTGGTGCAAGGTGAGAATGTTGGAGAGAGCAAAGCTACAGGCTCTGTCCTTGAGCGACTTTATGTATTGAGTTCAAAGGGAAGCTTTGTCATTTTTTTTAAACCTTTTAGGGATATTTTTGTCCTTTTCCCTTTCCAGTTTGGTATTTGAGAGGCTGAGTGGGGAGTTCTTAATTTGGAGCCTGGACAATTTACACTGATATGCAGAGGGAAAAGAGTTTTCTTCCGGGCTCAGCGTCTCTTGGGCCTTACTGCACCACAACCATTATTAGGGCCCGAATGGAGAGGATGTGAGGCAGCAGAACACGAGCAATCAAGGAAACAAAACAAGGAGGTGTGGGTCAAAAGAACAATCTATTGAGAATTAGAGACCTGGGTAAGTTCCTGCTAAGCTCTGTGAAGTTGGACGAATCCCTGTATCTCTCTTGGTGTGTTACAACGGAAAAACTTGGGTTGAGAAAAAGGAAGTGAACTGCCTAAGGGAGGAGAAAGTGTCAGTGTGCCATTGGGAAGCTAAAGAGAGAAAGATGCATGAAGTTTTAAATTTTGGTTAATTGATGGCGGGAGAAGTCATCAGTTCTTCTCTGACCTGCTGGAGAAGATGTGCATGGTAAGTTTACACCTCAGATTGTTCAGGATGGTCTTGGTTTTGAAAATGCAAATCAGGTATTAATTTGTGTATATGTAGGTATATAATGCATATGCACATTTATTATTACAGTTAAGTTTTTAAAAGTTTGTTTTAAAGTTATTTTTTATTAGAAAGTTTATTTTAAAATAGGTTTTTGTTTTTCATACAATTCCTAAAATGAGTAAGTGTAATTTAATTTTTCTGACTTTGTAAGACTTCATTTAAATAAATCTACAAAAAATAAATCTCTTTTGTCAGACCATGAGGTTTAATTTTGGATCCAGGAAAATGCCATGGAAAATCTGGGGAGAAAGTGTATTGACTTCATAATCCCTGGTGTACCAGGCTGGGGGTGGAAGATGTTCTTTACCTCCAAGGAGAAGCTGACTCTTGAGAGACCATGACATTGGGTTTTCTCGACTGATAAGCTAGTGAAGAAACTGAGATTCTCAGCAGATTCATTTGCTGGAAGAGAAGAGGGTGAACCTGAAAGTGTGCCACCATGTGGAGGGCCATGTGGGAGGCAGGAAAAGAAGAATAAGACTCAAATGTAATATCATCATCTCTATCCGTTTGAATGTCAGTCGCAAATGCTAAGTTTACTCAGCCTAGACATTTCCCCGCAAGATTCATCCTGAGTATCCAGACTTAAGTCATGAACCCATATGGCCAGAGGCCAGGTCAGGGGATTGTTGATAATTCTCCAAGCTGGAAGTAAACGGAATTTGTGGGAGATGTGATATAAGGGCCTCGATTTGGGGCGGTGGTTGTTTTTCAGGAAACTTTATACTCGGGAAAAATCAACTGGGTCAGTGAATTGAATGTCAGTGACCGCTGCATGGTCCATGTATATTTTTTCTATTTGGATGCCCACATACCCAGCTTTCGCTCTTTCTGGTGAATGCATGTTTTCCATTGGCTGGTCCTTTGGGGGATTTGAGAGTCTCAAGGGTAGTGGAAACCTGTGCTTATCCCCTGTGCATATGATGAGGTTTGGGCTAAGCTTTTCTCAGTTCCTACCTTACTTACTGGATAGTAAGTTGGTGTGTGTTGTGGCACAGGTGTACCTTGCTTTGTGCAAAAGCCTCAGCAGAAGTGTGTTAAAGGAAGAATAGTTCTAAACCTAAATCAGCAGACCTGGGTTTGGTTTTGACTTGGCCTTTGCTTCTCCAGGTTTACCAATATTTCTCTTACTTGTCACTGCATTATCTTAAAACTCAGAGACTCGAAACAACCATTTTATTATGTCCATGGAGTCTACGGGCTAGAGATTCAGACAGGACACAGCAGAGCACGTTGCCTGTGGTCCACAGGCCTGGAGCATCTGCTGGAATCATCTGAAACGCTTCACACACACGTCTGGCCTCTGAGCTAGGATGACAGGAAGACTGGAACTGCTGATTGGGGCCCTCACACTCAGCCTCCCCGTGTGGCTTGGCTTCCTCACAGTGTGGCTGCCTCAGGGGTTTCTTCTATGGCGGCTTAAGGCTCCAAGCATCTATAAGTGTTTCTTTCAGTCACGAGAGAGAAACTGCATCACATCTATGGCCTGGCCTCAGAAGTCCTACAATGTAACTTCCATGTTCTCTGTGAAAGTGACAGAAGCTTGCTTAGATCCAGAGGGGGGTGAATTAGTCTACCTCTGGATGAGAAAATAGCAAGGTCACATTCTGGAAGAGGGTATCAGATGGTGGAGATGGGCAGCCATCTTTGGAACATAAGCCACACCCAGGCTTCTTTTCTGTGAATGACTGAAAATTGGTCAGTGCTAGAATTACACGCTAAGACCTCTTCCAACATCAAAATTATGTGATTCTTTACAACAAAATCCAATTTTCTTCAAAAAATAGTAATTTATAAAGTGATGATTGACCTTTTTGGAAGACTACTTTAAGATGTGTTTAAATAGATTGGTGCCTTATCTAAGGTGTATAATCTAAGAATAATGTCGTATGTAGTGTGACAGACACTGATATGAGAGAGATGCAGTTCCTGTTATGTTTTTTCCCCTAAGTTGTTTTAATTGAATTTTATGTTGCAGTGATTCCCTTTCAGTCCAAATTTATTTCTTGCGATTTGAGGGGAATTAGGTGGCATGCCGTTATCTCACCAGGATCGCCATGAGTGTTAACTTGGACATGAGTTAAGTGTTTGACATAGAGGACTAAGGACCAGAATGTACTTGGGTATCTGGGCAGTGATTGGATTCTGAAGTATGACCGCTGAACATTTGTGGCTCATCCTCTTCTCCCCACACAGGGATTAGAATAGAAAGGATGGTGAACTTTTGGAGAAATATTTTTCCTTGGTGAGGAGAAGGTGAAATTGTCACCTCTGGCAGAGGTACAGACCTGACTGATACCAGACATAAGGTCTGAAGGAGGGTGACCGTGGGACATCTGCCCTCAGGACGGCATTACAATTAAGAAAGGAAGGGGTTAATACACTGACTAATGTTTCAGCTTATAAGCACTGGCCCTTCTCTTTGTTCTGCTTTATCATACACATTCATCACGTTCAACCTGGCAACCCAACCAAATAGCTATTTAAGTTGTAAAAATGAATCATAATGCAATTTCATGAACTGTGTGATATAACTGAATCTAATCACATTGTACAACGGAGCCTTTGCCAGCCTGTTGTACCTGATCCTGGGCTTCCTCAGAATAAGTAAATAAATAAACGGGCTCCATTAAATAGAATAGCGGTAGGGTAGCTGGGCCAGTTGGGTTGCGGCTTCAGGGAAGGAATCATCCAGATGTATCATACTGGACCATGGTGCAGTTCCAAGCTAGCTCACCCCTGAAAGCCCTGCAAATCGTGTTGGCCATCTTCTGTCCTCTGCACGTGGCCAACCAGTTCCCTAGTTTATTCAGTGAATGGCGGGGTGTAAACCTCATAAGAGAGAACTGCAAATAAGGGCTCTACCCCAGTTCAGTTTCACATACCAGTAATTCTATGGCTTAGTATTGACCAAAAAGAGGAATAAACACAAAGTCCCTATGCCAAGGACTCATCTAAAGAATGGTACCTACTCATGCATCAAACATCTTTCTGGGTGCTTTTTAATGGTTTTTGTTTGGCTGTTAAAGATGAATCTTGAGCTGTAAGTAATAGTATCTCCATTGTTGTAGGTAAGGAAATGGAGGCTCAGAGAAGTAAAATAATTTATTCAAGGTCACCCAGCTAATAAATGTCAAGGCAGAGATTTGAACTACTCAGTAGTAGAAGAGGCCAGAGAGGAGAGTAGGCTGGTGGGAGGAAGGTACAGGATTGGCAAAAATAGGTCAACAGTTGTGAGTACATGAAGCTCAGAGTTAATAAAACTATTGTAATAATCATAACCTACATATTTTCCATACAAACAACTGTAAATCTACTTTTGCCCACCCCTATAAAATGAGCTTTGAACAACCTCGTGGTAAAGGTGTCCAAGTGGACTTGATCCTGTGGATCACAAAGAGGCATGGGCTAAGGAATGACAATAGTACAGGTTGACCGAGGGGATAGAAGCAGACCGGAGAGACCTGCGTGGAACCCAGTGTCTTCCCCTTGCTGGTGTGAAAAAGGCTTGGACCAAAGCATGTGTAACAGGGTGCAGCCAAGAGGGGGGCCCCCAAAATAGGGATTTGGAATGGGCCCAGAACTCAGGGTGTCCGGGGAATATTAGAGGGACATATAAGATGTCCTCACCACTTCTCCCACAGGTATGAGTTGGGGGAAGGGACAAATGGAACAGGGCCATTGAGTTGTTTTGCATAGCGATAGGGCTGCAAAATAACCTC